>SZWC01001291.1:44317-71397 GCA_023375785.1 Penium margaritaceum | reverse complement strand
TCTCTCTCTCTCTCTCTCTCTCTCTCTCTCTCTCCCTCTCTCTCTCTCTCTCTCTCTCTCTCTCTCTCTCTCTCTCTCTCTCTCTCTCTCTCTCTCTATCTCTCTCTCTCTCTCTATCTCTCTCTCGCTGGCTATTTGTCTACCTCAGCATTCTGTTTGGGACAGCACTTCTCTTCACGCTCCTGTGACTAACTCCCCGCTACATGGTCCCGTCATCCTGTTTCCGTTGCTCTTCTAACGTACTTCCCAATTTCGCTTTGCTTATGATTGTTTTTGCCGTTGCTATCTCCTCGCACTACCTTCTTCTGATAATGCCTGGAAATGCCTAGGATGCCTGGCAATGCCTGGGCAATGCCTAGGCAATGCCTGGCAATGCCTGGACAATGCTTGGCAATGCCCAGGCAATGCCTGGAAATGGATGGTAATGCCTAGGAAATGCCTCGCAATGCCTGGTAATGCTTGGGCAATGCCTTTGAATGCCTGGGCAATGTCTGGCAATGCCTCCGATGCCTCGGCAATACCTGGCAATTCCCGGACAATGACTAGGAAATTCCTGGCAATGCCTGACAATGACTGGGCAATGCCTGGCAATGCATGGACAATGCCTGGCAATGCCTAGCAATACCTGGCAATACCTGGACAATGTCTGGCAATGCCTCGCAATGCCTGGCAATGCCTGGGCAATGCCTAGGCAATGTCTGGCAATTTCAAGGCAACCCCTGGCAATGCCTGGGCAGTGCCTGGAAATGCCTGCCTATGCCTGGCAATGCCTAGGTAATGCCTGGAAATGCCCTACAATGCGTGGCAACGTGTGGACAATGCCTGGTAATGCCTGGCAATGTCCAGGTAATGCCTTTCAATGCATGGCTATTCTTGGACAATGCCTGGTAATTCCTGGCCAATCCCTTGCAATGCCTGGCAAGGCCACGCCAATGCCTAGCAATGCATGGGCAATGCGTGGCAATGCCCCGACAATGCCTTTAAATGCATGGAAATGCCTAGGCAATGCCTGGCAATGCCTGGCAATGCTTGGGCAATGCCTGGCAATGCCCAGGCAATGTGTGGCAATGCCTGGGAACGCGTGGCAAGGCCTGGTAATGCTTGGGAAATGCCTGCCAATGCCTGGGCAATGCCTGGCATGCCTGGCAATGCCTGGCATGGCGTGGGTAATGCCTGGCATTGCTTGGCAATGCTTGGCAATGCCTCGGCAATGCCTGGCAATGCCGGGGCAATGCCTAGGTGATGCCTCGCAATGCTTGGCAATGCCTCGGCAATGCCTGGAAATGCCTGGAAATGTCTGGGAAATGCATGGCCAATGCCGGGGTAACGCCTGCCAAAGCCTAGGCAATGCCTGGCAAAGCCTGGGCAATGCGAGGCAATGCCTGGCAATGCTTGGCAATGCCTAGCAATGCCTAGGTAATGCCTAAGCAATGCGTGGCAATGCCTGGCAATGCCTGGGAAATTCCTGGCAATGCTTGGGCAATGCCTGGCAATGCCTGGAAATGCCTGGCAATGCCTAGGCAATGCCAAGCAATGCCTCGCAATGCCTAGGCAATGCCTGGCAAGGCTTGGCAATGCCTAGGCAATTCCTGGCAATGCCTCGACAATGCCTAGAAATTCCTAGCAATGCCTAGGCAATGCCTCGCAACGCCTGGCAACTCCTAGACAATGCCTGGCAATGCCTGGCAATGCTTGGGCAATGAAGGGCAATGCCTGGAAATGCCTGGCAATGCCTAGGAAATGCCAAGCAATGCCTTGCAATGCCTAGGCAATGCCTGGCAAGGCTTGGCAATGCCTAGGCAATGCCTGGCAATGCCTCGACAATGCCTGGCAATGCCTAGCAATGCCTAGGCAATGCCTTGCAACGCTTGGCAATTCCTAGAAAATGCCTGGCAATGCCTCGGCAATGCATGGCAATGCCTGGACAATGCCTGGGAAATGCCTGGCAATGCCTGGGCAATACCTGGCAATGCCTGGGCAATGGCTGGAAATACCCGAGTCATGCCTGGCCATGCTTGGGCAATCCCTGACAGGCCTTGCAATGCCTCGCAAAGCCTGGGTAACGCCTGGCAATGCCAAGCAATGCCTCGCAATGCCTAGGCAATGCCTGGCAATGCCTGGGCGATGGCTGGAAATACCCGAGTAATGCCTGGCCATGCTTAGGCAATCCCTGACAGGCCTTGCAATGCCTCGCAAAGCCTGGGTAACGCCTGGCGATGCCAAGCAATGCCTTGAAAAAGCCTGGCAATGCCTGGACATTCCTGGTAATGCCTAGCAATGCCTCGGCAATACTAAGCAATGCCTGGGTAATTTCTCAAAATGCTTCGGCAATGCCTAGTATTGCCTTGCAATGCCTGGCAATGCCTAGGCAATGCGTGACAGTGGCTCGCAATGTTTCCGTAATGCCTGGCAATGCGTGGCATAGCCTAGCAATGCCTAGGCCATGCCAAGGCAATGCTTGGAAATGCCTGGCGAATGCCTCGTAATGCCTGGGCAATATCTGGGCAATGCCTGGCAATGCCTGGGTAGTGCCTGGGAAAGCGTGGACAATGCCTTGGTAATGTCTAGCAATGCGTAGGGAATGCCTGGCAATGCCTGGCAATGTCAAACAACGCCTAGGCAATGCATGGAAATGTGTTGAAATGCCTGGCAATGCCTGGTAATAACAAAGCAATGCCTAGGCAATGCCTCGCAATGCCTGGCAATGCCTGGACAATGCCTTGCAATGCAATGAAAATGCCTAGCAATGCCTGGGCAATTCCTGGACAATGCTTGGCAATGTCTGGTAATGCCTACATAATACCTCGCAATGCCTAGGAAATGCCTGGGCAATGCCTGGCAATGCTAGGGAAATGCCTGGCAATAGATGGCAATGCCTGGCAATGCCAAGGCAATGCCTGGCAATACCTGGCAATGCTTGGCAATGTGTGGCAATGCTTGGCAATGCCTGGTAATGCCTGGGCAATGCCTGGCAATGCCTGGGCAATGCATGACAATGCTTGGACAATGCGTGGAAATGCCTGGCAACGCCTGGCGATGCCTGGCAATGCTTCAGCAATGGCTGGCAATGCTTGGGAACTTCCGGGCAATGCCTTGCAGTGCTTCGGCGAAGCCTGGCAATGTCTGGACAATGCGTGGGCAATGCCTCGCAATGCTTGGACAATGTCTGGCAATGCCTTACAATGCCTGGGCAATGCCTGGTAATGCTTGGAAAATGCTTGGCAATGCCAGGAAAATGCCTGGCAATGTCTGTTATGTGTGGCAATGCCTGGCAATGGTTGGGCAATGCCGGCCATTCTCGGCAATGCCTGGCAATGCCTGGCAATGCCTGGCAATGCCTGGCAATGCCTGGCAATGTCTAACAATGGCTGGTAAGTGGCTGACAATGCCTGGGAAATGCCTAACAATGCTTGGGCAATGCTTGGAAATGCGTGGCAATGCCTTGCAATGCCGAAGCAATGCGTGGAAATGCCTGGAAATGCATGGCAATGCCTCATAATGCGTGGCCAATGCCTGGCAACGCCCGGACAATGCATGGCAATACTTGGGCAATGCCTGGAAATGCATGGCAATGCCTAGGTAATGCCTGGCAATGCCTGGAAATGCCTTAACAATGCCTGGTAGTGCCGGGGCAATTCCTGGCAATGCCTGGTAATGCCTCGGCAATGCGAGGGTAATGCATGGAAAAGCCTGGCAATGCCTGGGCAATGCCTTGCAATGCGTGGCAATGCCTAAGCAACGCCTCACAATGCCTGGGCAATGCCTGGCAATGCCGGACAATTCTTGGACGATGCCTGGCAATTCCTAGGCAACGCCTGGCAATGCTTGGCAATGCCTCAGCAATGCCTGGCAATGTGTGGACAATGCCTGGCAATGCCTAGCAATGCCTAGGCAATGCTGGGCAATGCCAGGCAACGCGTGGCAATTCCTGGACAGTGCCTGGCAATGCCTAGGCAATGCTAGGTAATGCCTCGCAATGCCTAGGCAATGCCCGGCAATGCCCGGGTCATGCCTGGCCATGCCTGGGTAATGCCTGACAATGCCTTGCCATGCTTGTCAATGCTTTGCAAAGCCTGGGTAATGCCTGGAAATTCTTGGAAATACCAGGGTAATGCCAGGCAATTCCTGGCAATGCTAAGAAATGCCTGGGCAATGCCTGACAATGCCTCGCAATGCCTGGCAATGCTTCGGTAATGCCTTGTAATGCTTTGCAATGCCTGGCAATGCCTAGGCAATGTGTGACAATGTCTGGCAATGCTTGAGTAATGCCTTTCAATGCGTGGCAATGCCTGGCAATGCCAGGCATGGCCTGGACAACGCCTGGTAATGCCTGGGCAATGTCTGGCAATGCTTGGGCAATGCCTAGGCAATGCCTGGCAATGCCTTGGTAGTGCCTGGCAATGCCTGGACAATGCCTGGGCAATGTCTAGCAATGCTTGGGCAACGCCTGGCACTAATAATACCTAGACAATGCCCAGGCAATGCCTGGCAATGTCTTGGAATGCCTAGACAATGCCTAGCAATGCCTCGACAATGCCTGGCAATGCCTGGGCAATGCCTAGACAATGCCTAGAAATTCATGGGAAATGCCTGGCAATGCCTGGGCAATGCCAAGCAATGCATGGGGGATGTCTGGGAAATTCCTGGCAATGCTTGGGAAATGCCTGGCAATGCGTGGAAATGTCTGGCAATGCCTAAGCACTACCTGGCAATGCCCGGCAATGCCTTGGAATGCTTGGTAATGCGTTGGCAATGCTTGGCAATGCCTGAGAATGCATGGCAATGCTTGGACAATGCCTAGAAATGCCTGGAAATTCCAAAGTAATGCCTAGCAATGCTTGGGCAATGCCTGGAAATGCGGGGAAATTTCTAGACAATGCCTGGTAATGCTTGGGCAATGTTGGCAATGTCTGGACAATGCGTGGGCAATGCCTGGCAATGCTTTGGCAATGCCTGGTAATTCCTTACAATGCCTGGGCAATGCCTGATAATGCTCGGAATATGCTTGGTAATGCCTCGTTATGCCTGGTTATGCATGGAAATGCTTGGGCAATGCCTGGCAATACTCAGCAATGCCTAGTAACGCCTGGCAGTTCCTGGCAATGCCTGGCAATGTCTAGCAATGCCTCGCAACGCCTAGGCAATAGCTGGGCAACGCCTGGAAATGCTTGGGCAATGCCTGGCAATGCCTGGCAATCCCTAGGCAATGCCTGGAAATGCCTGGCGATGCCTGGCAATGCCCGGTAATGCTTGGGAAATGCCTGGGAATGCATGGACAATGCATGGCAATACTTGGGCAATGTATGGAAATGCCTGGAAATGCCTAGGCAATGCCTAGAAATGCATGGGCAGTGCTTAGTAGTGCCACTGCAATGCCTAGGAAATGCTTGGCAATGCCTGGTAATGAGTGGGCAATGTGGGGGTAGTGCATGGCAATGCCTCACAATGCCTGGGCAATGCCTAGAAAATGCCTGGCAATGCCTAGGCAATGCCTAGCAATGCCTGGGCAATGCCTGGCAATGGGTGGCAAGGCCTAGCAATGCTTGGGCAATGCCCGGCAATGCCTGGTAATGCCTGGCAATGCCTGGTAATGCCTTGGCAATGCCTCGCAATTCCTAGGCAATGCCATGCAATTCCTGGCAATGCCTGGCAATGCCTAGGCAATGCCTCGCAATGCCTGGGCAATACCTGGGCAATGCCTGGGCAATGCCTGGCAATACCTGGACAATGTCTGGCAATGCCTAGCAATTCTTAGGCAATGCCTAGCAATGCCTAGAAAATCCTAGACAATGCCTGGCAATGCCACGGCAATACCTCAATATTTAGGGATATTTCCTGGCAATGCCTAGGCAATGCCTGGCAATGCCTAGGCAATGCCTGGCAATGCCTGGCAATGCCTGGAAATGCCTGGCCATGCCTGGGCAATGCCAGGCAATGCTTGGGATATGCCTGGCAATACCTCGGCAATGCCTAGGCAATGCTTTGGAAGGCCTCGGAATGCCTTGCAATGCCTGGCAAGGCCTGGACAATGCCTGGAAATGCCTGAAAAGGCCTTTGTAATGCCTGGCAATGCCTGGTAATGCCTGGCAATGCCTCACAACGCCTCGGAAATGCCTGGGAAATGCCTCGCAATCCTTCGGCAATGCGTGGCAATGCCTGGCAACGCCGGGTAATGCCTAGGCAATGCCTGGCAATGCTTAACAATGCTTGTCAATGCCGGGCAATCCTCGCGATGCGTGGCAATGCCTCGCAATTTTTGGCAATGCCTGGCAATGACTGGGTAATGCTTGGCAATGCCTGAGAATGTCTAGCAATGCCTAGGCAATGCCTGGCAATGCCTAGGAAATGCTTGGCAATGCCTTGACAATTCCTGGACAATGCTTGGCAATGCCACGCAATGCCTGGGCAATGCCTAGCACTGCTTGGAAATGCGTGGGCAATGCCTGGCAGTGCCTGGCAATGCCTGACAATGCGTGGTCGATGCCTGGAAATGCCTCAGCAATGCCAAGCAATGCCCGGACAATGCCTGGGCATTGCCTAGGCAATGCCTGGCAATGCATGGAATGCTTGGGTAATGCCTGGAAATGCGTGGGCAATGCCTGGCAATGCTGGGTATTGCTTAACACTGCCTGGCAATGCCTGGACAAAGCCTGGGCAATGCCTAGGTTATGCCTAGTAATTCCTGGAAAATGCCTAGCTTTGCCTGGGAATGCCTGGCAGTGCCTAGGCAATGCCTGGGAAATGCTTGGGCAATGCCTGGGCAATGCCTCGGCAATACCTGGCAATGCTTTCTAATGCCTCGCAATGCCTAGCAATGCCTGGGTAATGCCTAGGCAATGCGTGGCAATGCCTGACAATGCTTGGGCAATGCCTGGCAAGGCCTGGGCAATGCCGACCAACACCCGGGCAATTCCTGGCAATGACTGACAATGCCTGGCAATGCATTGCGATTCATGGGCAATGCCTGGTAATGCTGTGGCAATGCCTGGCTATGCCAGGCAATGCCTGGACAATGCCTCGCAATGCCTTGGCAATGCCTGGCAATGCCTGGACAATGCCTGGCAATGCCTATGTAATACCTGGCAATGCCTGGAAATGCTTGGACAATGCGTCGCAATGCCTCGCAATGCCTAGGCAATGCCTCGAAATGCCTAGGCAATGCCTTGCAATGCCTGCAAATGCCTGGATAATGCTTGGAAATGCCTGCATAATGCTTGGCAATGCTTGGGCAATGCCTAGCAATGCCTGAAAATGCCTAGGCAATGCCCGGCAATGCCTAGAAATGCCTGGATAATGCTTGGCAATGCCTGGATAATGCTTGGCAATGCTTGGGCAATGCCTAGCAATGCCTGGAAATGCCTAGGCAATTCCTGGCAATGCATAGCAATTCCTCGGCAATGCCTGGTACTGCCGGGGCAATGCCTAGGCAATGCCTATCAAAGCCTGAAAATGCCTGGGCAATGCTTGGCAATGCTTGCACAATGCCTTGCAATGCCTGGCAATTCTTAAGCAATGCCTAGCAATGTCTGGCTATGCATAGGAAATGCCTGGCAATGCCTGGAAATGCCTGGGCAATGCCTAGAAATGCCTGGACAATGCCTGGCAGTGCCTAGGCCATGCCTGGCAATGCCTCATAATTTTGGGAAATGCCTGGCAATGCTTGGGCAATGCCTAGCAATGCCTGTGCAATGCGTGGGTAATGGATGGAAATGCCTAGGAAATGTCTGGCAATGCATGGGCAATGTACGGAAATGCCTGGGCAATGCCTAGTAATGCCTAGGAAATGCCTAGCAGTGCATTACAATGCCTGGCAATGACTGGCAAAGCCTGAGCAATGCCTGGCAACCCGTAACAATGTCGGGCCAATGCCTGGCAATGCCTAAGCAATGCCTAGGTACTGTCTAGCAATGCTTTGCCAATGCCTGGCAATGCGTGGAAACGCCTGGCAATGCCTAGGCAATGCCTGACAATGTACGACAATGCCTGGGTAATGCCTGGCAATGCTTGGCAATGCCTGGCAATGCCTAGGCAATGCCTGGCAATGTCTCCCAATGGTTGGACAATGCCTGGCAATGACTAGCAATGCCTGGCATCGCCTGAGCAATACCTGGCAATGCCTGGGCAATGCCTGGGCAATGCTTGGCAATGCCTGGGAAATGCCTAGGCAATGCCTGGCAATGCGTGACAATGCCTGGGCAACGCCTAGCAATGCTTGGCAATGCCTGGAAATGCCTAGCAATGCCTGGCAATGCCTGGTAATGCGTAGACACTGCTAGGAAATGCCTTCCAATTCTTTGGCAATGCCTGGCAATGCGTGGAAATGCCTAGGCAATACGTGGCAATACCCAGGCAATGCGTGGGTAGTGCCTGGCAATGCCTGGCAATGCCTGGCAATGCCTGGCAATGCATGGCAATGCCTAGGTAATGCTTGGCAATGCCTGGCAATGCCTAGCAACACCTGGCAATGCGTGGCAATGCATGGCAATGCCTGGCAAGTCCTGAAAATTCGTAGGCAATTCCTAGCAATGCCTGGCAATGACTGGGCAATGCCTAGCAATGCCTGATAATGCCTTGGAATGCCTCCGCAATGCCTGGCAATGCCTTGGGAATTCTTGGTAATGCCTTGAGAATGCCTGGAAAATGCATGGCAATGCCTGAAAATGCCTGGACAATGCCTGGCAATGCCTGGGCAATCCCTAGCAATGCCTGGCAATGCCTAGGCAATGCCTGGCCATGCTTGGCAATGCCTGGCAGTGTGTGGAAATTCCTAGGCAAGGCCTAGCAATGCCGGGCAATGCCTGGACAATGCCTGAAAATGCCTGGCAAAGCCTAGGCAATGCTTGACAATGCCTGTGCAATGCCTAGGGTATGCCTGGCAATACCTAACAATGCCTGGGCAGTGCCTGGCTTCTCCTGGAAATGCCTAGGTAATGCCTGGGAAATAACTTGGCAATGCGTACCAATGCCTGAGCGATGCCTGGCAATGCCTTGCAATGCATGGCAATGCCTAGCAATGCGTGGGAAATGTATAGGCAATGCTTGGCAATGCCTGACAATGCCTGGGCAATGCCTGGAAAATGCCTGGCAATGCCTGGGCAATGCGTGGCAATGCGTGACAATGCTTGGCAATGCCTGGACAATGCCTGGCAATCCCTGACAATGCGTAGGAAATGCCTGGCAATGCCTGGCGATTCCTGTGAAAAGCCTGGCAATGCAAGGGTTATAACCGGCTATGCCATGCAATGCCTGGGCAATGCCTCGCAATGCCTTGGCAATGCCTGGCAATGTCTGGACAATGCCTGGCAATGCCTAGGCAATGCCTGGGAATGCCTAGAAATGCTTGGGCAATGCCTGGCAATGCATCGCAATTCCTTGCAATGCCTAGGTAATGCTTGGCAATGCCTGGTAATGCCTCAACGATGCTTGGCAATGCCTGGGTAATGCCTTGCAATGCTTGGGCAATGCCTCACAATGCCTGGATATTCCTAGGCAATGCATGGCAGTGCCTGGCGATTCCTGGACAATGCCTGGCAATGCCTAAACAATGCTGGTCAATGCGTGGCAATGCCTGGGCAATGCTTGGACAATGCCTGGCAATGCCTGGGCAATGCGTAAGAATGCCTGGACAACGCCTTGCAATGTTTGTGCAATGCCTGGCAAGGCCTAGGATGCCTGGCAGTGCCTTCTAATGCCTCGAAATGCTTGCCAACGCCTGGAAAAGCCAGGCCAATGCCTGGCAATGCCTGGCAATGCCTGGTAATGCCTTGCAATGCTTGGGCAATGCTTGGCAATGACTAGGCAATGCCTGGAAATGCCTAGGCAATCCCTTGGCAATGCTTGGCAATGCTTCGGCAATTCCTGGCAACACTTCGGCAATGCCTGGCAATGCCAAGACAATGCCTGGCAATGCCAGGTAATGCCTGGCAATGTCTGGCAATGCCTGGGAATGTTGGGGCAATGCCTGGCAATGCCTCGCAATGCGTGTGCAATGCCTGTTAATGCCTGGGCAATGTCTAGGCAATGTGTGGCAATGCCTGGAAATGCCTGGCAAGGCCTGGAAATCTCTAGCAATGCCTAGGAAATATTTGACAATGATGAAAAATTGCCCCTCCGCATGCCCAAGTGTGGCGCCGGGAGGCGCTGACGAGCCGCCAGAAAATGGAAACTCCGCTCCGGCGGATCTGGCGACTCGACATTTGCTCGGATCCTTAAATGGAGGATTGCCCCTGAAAGTTGAGACACTGAATCCGGTGGAAGTTGTTTCGCTGAAATCGAACAAGTATTGAGGGAGATATGGCTTTCCAAAGTTGGGGTTGCGCAGCGGCTCTAAGAGCTGGCTGCGACTCGAAATCCGGTCGATAATCGATCGGACCGAGTAACAAAAACACCATGTGGAGAAAATGCTCCGATAGGCCTGCCAAGGCATCCGGTGGATGATCCACCTGATCCGGCGGATCATCCACCGGATCCAGTAGTGCAGGTTGTTACTGAGGGACTTAGCCAAAAATCTGGCTCGGCGTCCGAAACTTAGAAGTACGTTTTGTTACTCAGGGACTTTGTCAAAATTCTGACTGCAGGTCCGCGGACAGGTTTCTAACCCCGTCACACCCCATCACCAAACACAACCCAAAAGTGGGTAGGGTGCGTGGAAACAGTGCAGAGGACCCCCACACCATGTGCAATGGGACACGCGCCCTTGGAAAGGCGCTTCGCACGTGAATGAAGGCACCACGGCGAGTGGCGGCGTCAGGCTTCTGTGGTGGGTGAGACCTGTGCTTCGGCAAGCATAACTTGAGCTACGCTTGGCCGAATTGCGCGCAGTTTGGTGCGTTGGAGAGCTCATAACGAGCCCTATAAATGTTGTGATCATGTCCATGTTCAGAAACTAACCCAAAACAACGTTTTTCCCTTCGCAAACTGACTTCCTCTAAATTCCTGCTCACATAGCGTGAGGCGACCAGAAAGCTCACGCTTAGTCTCACATTCGCCCAAAACAGTAGACGTGAATCACTAGAGGCGATCAGACAAACGTCGGGACCGCACCACGCCGATTTCATCCCGACAAAGGGTTATGGGTCCAGGGGTCTGAACGCCTCCAACGTTCACGTCTTCCGCAGCGCACGGGATCGTCATCTTGGACGTCGCCGTGAAATTTTGAGAACTTGTGAGAGTAGCAGCTGCGCACATGGCGCAGAAGGAGACGCAGCCCATTCATAAGTATGCAGGCGGCCCAGGTTTTGGGCTATGGAGGTGGCATTTTGAACTGTACCTCTCGCATAAGGGGCTGCTGGATGTCATGCTGGGAAAGGAGGTGCTCACAGAGGCGACTGCTACGGACGCGGAGAAGCAGGCCTTTGAAAAAAAGAACACGGAGGCGCTCATGCTCCTGGTGTCCGGGACAGCCGAGTCGCAGTGGGGCTACTTCCAAGGCTGCAAGCTGGCAGCCAAAGCTTGGGAAAAGCTCTGCGTCATCCACCAATCCAAGTCCCTCACGAACAAAATCTTCGCGATGAAGCGACTCCTCGCGGTGAGAATCAAGGAGGGAGATGATGTCATCTCCGCCATGCAGTAGATTGAGTCGTTCGCCTCGCAATGTAATGACGTGGGGTGGAAGATCGACATGCAGCTGCAAGTGATGGCCCTCCTCATGGCCCTACCTCACAGTTGGGGTCCACTCATCACTGTCCGAGGAGGATGGTCGGAGGACAAGCTCACCTATGGCGCGGTCGGAGAGAGCATCCGCAAGGAGGTGCAACGTTGAAGCTGCGGGGAGTCCTCGTCTTCCTCATCGGCCCTCGTCACCAAAATGCGCGGTGGCGGAAGCGGGAGCCGAGGAAGTGGCGGAAAGGGCGGCGGCAAGAAGGGCGCCAAGAAAGGTGCGTGCCGAAATTGGGACAAGGAGGGCCATTGGGCCCGTGAGTGCCCGGAGGAGACGAAGACCGGCGACAAAAACAGCAAAGGCAGGTCGCGCCTCAACGGCAACAAGAACCACTTCCTCAAGAAGGCCAACAGGCGGTGCCTGGATTCCGGGGCCAAGGAGCACACCCAAGTCGAGAAGGTGGGGTTTGTCACCTACGAGAAGTCCTCCAAGTCAATGGTGGTCGCGAACGACAAAGTCGAGCCGGCGGCCGGCCAAGGCGACGTGGAGGTGGAAGTCGTGGTGGGCGGTAAGAAGGAGCTGTGTACAATTTCTGATGTGCAGCACGTCCCCGGCCTGGCTGACATCGTGAGTGTTAGCCGCTTGACGGACAAAGGGTATGAGGTGCTCTTCCGCAGGAAAGGTGCAGTGGTGCGCATCGACGGCGACGGCGAGGTCGTGCTGGAGGCGAAGCACGAGGGCGGTCTCTACATCGTGGAGACCAAAGTGGTCCCTGCGGCATCTGACGCAGCAGATTCGCAGGAGCGCGTCGTGAACATGGCCAAGGGAGGAAATGCTGATCTGGAGCTCTAGCACCGACGGTTGGGGCATTCGGCGCCCACAACCGTCAAGGAGATGGCGAAGCGCGACATGGTGCGCGGCCTCGTCATTGACGGTGCAGACGCGGCGGCAGATGCAACAGCGTACAAAAAGTGCGAGCCTTGCATTTTGGGCAAGGCGCGGCGCAAGCCGTTCAACGAGAACGCGGCTCGCGCAAAGGACCTACTGGAGGTCGTGCACAGCGACGTGTGCAAACTGTTCAAAACGCCGTCAAACGGCGGCTTCAGATACATCGTCACCTTCATTGATGACTGCAGCAGGAAGCTCTACGTGTACTTCATGAAGCGGAAAGGGGAGGTCCTGGACCGGCTGAAGGAGTACGTCGCAGCGGTGGAGAGGCAAACTTGCCAGAAGGTTAGAGCGCTACGCAACGACAATGGCGGAGAGTACGTGGGCTGCAGTGGGTGGATGAAGCAGTAGGACATCAAGTTGGAACCCACTACGCCGTACTCGCCACAATCCAATGGAGTGTCAAAGCGGGCAAACCAGACGCTGTTCAACATGGTGCAGACCATGCTTGTGGATGCGGGGTTGCCGCGAGGTTTCTGGGCGGAGGCTGTGCGTACAGCAAGCTACACCATCAACCTCACCCCAACAGCGGTGCTGAAGGGTAAGGGCGGCTGGAAGACGCCGCAGGAGGTTTGGAGCGGGCGCAAGCCAAACGTGGCGCACCTGAAGGTGTTCGGATGCAAGGCACACGCGATGGTGCAGGCGGCACAACAACGCGACAGCAAGTAGGAACCGCGGGCGAAGCCATGCTTGTTCCTCGGCTATGAGAGTGCGCAAAAGGTGTATTGGCTCTGGAACCCGCGCACTCAAGAGATCATCCGCAGCCGTGACATCGAGTTCGACAAGCAGTAGAGCTTCAGCAGCAGCAGCAACGACATGAGCGTCGAGAACACTCCAAAACAGGGGGAGTGGTTCCAGCTCCTTGACTACGAGAAGGAGCCGGCGGACGCAGAGGTCGATGATGCGGCGTTAGAGGGGGACGGTGCAGCAGGTGCAACAGCCAACGCAGAGGACTCTGACGATGATGTAGCTGGACTGGAGATCCGGCGGAATGATCCGTCGAAGGAGGCATCGCGGGTGCCGAAGCGCGCACTCCCGGCAGAATTCGCGTCGGGCGTCGGAGAAAAATCCTCCGGACGCGCCACTCGTCCTGTTGATGCTTCACCGGAGCGAGAAGAATCCTCGGGAAGCCGTCCGGTCGATGATTCACCGAAGCGGGCTGAGTTGGAAGGATTGCAGCAGAGCGAAGAGACGCCGCCAAGATTGCCGCGCCGTAGTGGGAGGTAGCGGAGAGCGGGGAAGCGTTTCGACACAGGCACCGGTCGATGGATTGGTATGATGCGGTGCATAATCGCTGCATCAACGGAGCCGACAACCGTGCAAGAGGCGCTTGTGTGGCTTGAGGGAAAGCAGTGGGACGCTGCCATCAAGTCGGAGTTGGCGTCCATTGCAGAAAATGACACGTGGTAGCTGGTTGATAGGCAGAAAGACGCCAAGGTCATCGGCTCCAAGTGGGTGTTCAAGACCAAGTTCACAAAGGAAGGTGTGGTTGACAAGTACAAGGCGCAGCTCGTGGCAAAGGGGTACGCACAACATAAGGGAGATCACTACGATGAGACGTTCGCCCTCGTCGCCAAGTGTCAGAAAACGGCCCCTGGGTGGAGGCAGTTCCAACGTGGCCCGACAGGTCTACTGTGTGTTCACGGCTATGTTTTTCAGGTGGTTCTGAGTCTAAGCGTGAGCTTTCTGGTCGCCCCACGCTATGTTTCAGGGAGTCAAAGGCATTTACGAGACAGTCACTCTTGCGAAGAGAATAACACGACTGTGCATTAGTTTTTGAACATAGACATGATCTCAACATTTGTAGGGCTAGTCATAAGCTCTCCAACGCACTAAACCATGCACCATTCGGATAACCATAGCTCCCGCTACGTCAGTCGAAGCTCAGCACCCCAAACCAGCCGCTCACTCGGTGGCGCGCACCACGTTGCCCGCCGAGGCACCTTAACACATCAAGGACCCATCAAAACGCCATTCCGGAGGCGCAGATGTCCCTATGCGTAGTGGCGGCGCCCCTTGCGCCTTTGGGGTCTGTTTCGATGAGTTAATCATCGAGTTTGGTGATGGGGATTGATGTGGGTCGAAACCTGTTCGCGGACTTCCAGTCGGAGTTTTGACAAAGTCCCCGAGTAACAAACTGTACTACTGAGTTTCGGACTCCGAGCCANGTCAGTCGAAGCTCAGCACCCCAAACCAGCCGCTCACTCGGTGGCGCGCACCACGTTGCCCGCCGAGGCACCTTAACACATCAAGGACCCATCAAAACGCCATTCCGGAGGCGCAGATGTCCCTATGCGTAGTGGCGGCGCCCCTTGCGCCTTTGGGGTCTGTTTCGATGAGTTAATCATCGAGTTTGGTGATGGGGATTGATGTGGGTCGAAACCTGTTCGCGGACTTCCAGTCGGAGTTTTGACGAAGTCCCCGAGTAACAAACTGTACTCCTAGGTTTCGGACTCCGAGCCAGGATTTTGGCTAAGTCCCTCAGTAACAAACTGCACTCCTGAAATCCGGCGGATCATCCACCGGACGCCTCGGCAGTTCTTCCGCAGCAAAATCCCCACATGGCATTTTGTTACTCGCTCCGGTCAATTATTCACCGGAAGTCGAACCAAGGCCGGCTCCCAGAACCGCCGCGCACACCCCAACTTTGGAAGCCCATATCTCCCTTGTTACTCGTCTGATTCCGGTAAAAAACTTCCACCGGATTCAGCAACTCGTCTACTTTGAGGGCCAGTCCTCCATTTTAGGATCCGAGCAATCCTTGAGTCGCCAGATCCGTCGACAAGGATTTTCCTCTCTCTGGCGGCTCGTCGGCGCCTTCCGGCGCCGCATTTGGGCATGCACAGGGGCAAATCTTCAACATTCTCCCCCTTGCACCTGCCATGCCCACTACTCCTTCTTGCTCTCACTCATCTTCCGCTGCGCCCTCCATTCCATCATAGCTGGTCATCCCAAGCCCGGCCACGCTCAATGCGTGCCGGTTGAAGGGCTGCGCTTTGGTCAAGCAATCCGCAAGCATGTTGTGCATGCTGTAATGTTGCAGCACCACCTGCCCCTTTTCAACCATGTCGCGTGTGTAATGGTAACGCACGTCAATGTGCTTCGTCCTCCTGTGCTCCGGCGGGTTGTTGGTCAGCAAATTGTGCCGGTGTTGTCCTCTTGCACAACTGTTGGCTCCTGCTGCGGTACGCCCAGCTCCCCCGGCAACCTGCAGAGCCACACCGCCTCCTTGACCGCGTCGGCCAGCGCGATGTACTCTGCTTCCACTGTGGAGGTGGCAATGTAGTCTTGCTTTCTGCTGCACCACAAGACCGCTGCACCAACGAGGAAGAACACGTAGCCGGATGTGGACTTCCGTTTGTCCACATCGCCAGTGTAGTCTGCGTCCGTGTAGCAGACCAGACGCAAGAGGTCCGCCCGCCCCTTGCCGTCGAACGTCAAGCGCGCATGCCGCGTCGCCTGCAGGTAGCGGAGGATGCGCTTGACCGCCTACAAGTGTAGTGGCCCTCAATTGGCCACGTACCTGTTCACTTGGCCCACCGCGTAGGCCAAGTCTGGTCGAGTCGCAACCATGGCGTACATGAGGTTGCCCACCGCCGATTGGTAGGGCACCTCTGCCATATCCTCCCGCTCTTCTTTTGTTTGAGGCGCCATTGCCGCACTGAGTTCACAGGTCGTGGAGACTGGACTCCCAACTGGTTTGCAGTCCTCCATGCCGTACCGCTTCAGCACATTGGCCACGTATTTGGCCAGTCCCAGCTCAAGCGTGTGCGCCCTCCGGTTCCGCGTAATGCTCACCCCGAGGTAGTACTCCAGCTCCTCCATGTCCGACATCTGGAATCTGCTGCTCAGCTGCTCTTTCAGCTGCTGTAGGCTCGGTAAATCCGTCCAGCACACAATTAGGTCGTCCACGTAGAGTGCAACGATCTGATGGAGCTGTTTTTTGCACCGCATGTACACGCTGTGATCCGCCTCACAGCGCTTGAAGTCGAGTTGTGCCATGAAGCTGTCCATCTGTTGGTACCAGCATCTGGGCGATTGTTTTAGCCCATACAAGGACTTCTGCAGCTTACACACCTTGCCCTCCGGCGCCTCCACCCCCTCTGACACCTCCATGTAGATCTCTTTGTATATGATGCCGTTGAGGAAGGCCGTCTTTACGTCCATTTGGTGGAGCTCCATGTCTTTCGCGGCCGCCCCGCAAGGATCGCCCGGATGCTTGTGAACTTGGCAATGGGAGCAAACGTCTCATTCTAGGGCTCCCCCTTACGCTGTGCGTAACCCTTCGCCACCAGCCGCGCCTTGTATTTGTCAACCACACCCTTCTTTGTGAACTTGGTCTTAAAGACCCACTTTGAGCCGATGACCTTGGCATCTTTCGGCCTGTCAACCAGCTCCCACGTATCATTTTTCGTGATCGACGTTAGCTCCGATTTGATTGCTGCGTCCCATTGATCCCCTTCAGGCCATGCAAGTGCCTCTTGCAGAGTAGTCGGCTCCGTTGATGCAGCCAGCATGCACCGCGTCATGCCAATCCATCCATCGGTGCTTGCGTCGAAGCGCTTCCCCGCTTTTTGCTGCCTCCCGCTGCGGTGCGGTAGTTTTGGTGGCGCATCGTCACTCTCCTGCGATCCCTCTGACTTTGCACGCTCCGGTGAATCATCAACCGGACGGCTCCCCAAGGATCTCTCTTGTTCTGGCGAAACATCACCCGAACGACCGGCACGTCCGGTGGATTTTCCACCGACGCCCGATGCGCACTCTGCCGGGAGTGCGCGCCTTGGCACCCTAGGTGCCTCATCCACCGGATCCTTCCGGTGGATGTCCACATCAGCTTGATTGTCATCGGAGTCCTCTGCGTCGGCTGCCACCGCTGGTGCACCTTTGCGCTCTGATGCCGCATCCTCAACTTCGGCGTTCGCCGGCTGCTTCTCGTAGTCAAGGAGCTGGAACCACTTCCCCGTCTTTGGGGAGTCCACCATGCCCGCATCGTTGCTGCTGATGTAACTGTGCTACTCGTCAAGCTCGACATCTCGGTTGTGGATTACCTCCTCCTTGCGCATGTCGTAGAGCCGGTACGCCTTATGCGCGATCTCATAGCCAAGGAAGAGATACGAATTTGCCCGCGGCTCCAACTTGCTGTCACGCCTTTGCGCAGCATGCACCACCGCGTGCGCCTTGCACTCGAACACTTTCAGGTGTGCCACACTTGGCTTGCGCCCGCTCCAAACCTCTTGCGGCGTCTTCCAGCCGCTCCTCCCCTTCAGCACCGTTGTAGGAGTCAGGTTGATGGTGTAGCTCGTTGTACGCACAGCTTCCGCCCAGAAGCTTCGCGGCAATTCCGCATCCACCAACATGGTCCGTACCATGTTCAGCAGCGTCTGGTTCACCCGCTCCGCCACGCCATTTGACTGAGGTGAATACGGCGTAGTTTGTTGCCATTTTATGCCCTGCTGCTTCATCCACCCGCTACAGCCCACGTACTCTCCGCTGTTGTCGCTACGTAGCGCTCTGACCTTCCGGTCTGTCTGCCTCTCCACCACGGCGACATACTCCTTCAGCCGGTCCAGGACCTCACCTTTCCGCTTCATGAAGTACACAAAGAGTTTTCTGCTGTAGTCATCAATGAAGGTGACGAAGTAACGCGCGCCGCTCTTTGACGCCGTCTTGAATGGTCCGCACACGTCAGTGTGCACGACCTCCAGCAGGTCCGAGGCACGATTCACGTTCTCGTTGAACGGTTTGCGCCGCGCCTTGTCCAAGATGCAAGGCTTGCATTTTTTGTGCAGTGCTGCATCTGTCGCCTCTTTCGCACCGTCAATGATGAGGCCGCGTACCAGCTCGCGCTTCGCCATCTCCTTCACGAGTGCGAGTCAGGAATGCCCCAGTCATCGGTGCGAGAGCTCCAGATCAGCTCCCCCTCCTTTGGCCAGATTGACGGTGCATTCCTGCAAGTCTGCTGAATCTGTCGCCGCGGGGATCACCTTGGTCTCCACGATATAGAGGCCTCCCTCGTGCTTAGCCTCCAGCACGGGCTCACCGCCACCGTCCTTCCGCACGACTGCCCCTCTTCTCCTGAAGAGCACCTCGTACCCCTTGTCAGTCATGCCGCTAACACTTAGAATGTTAGCCAAGCCGGGTACGTGCTGCATGTCCTTGATGACGCGCTGCACCCGCTTTCCACCAACCACCACCTCCACGTCCACGTCTCCTTGGCCAGCCACCGGCTCAACCTTGTCGTTCGCTACCACCATGGATTTGCTGGACTTGGTGTAGTTGATGAACCCGACCTTCTCGACCTGGGTATGCTCCTCCGCTTCAGAGTCAAGGCATTGCCGGTTGGTCTTCTTGAGGTAGTGGTTTTGAGTGCCGTTGAGAAGCGCCTTCTTGCCTTTGGCGTCCTTGCCGCCGGCCTTTGCCTCCTCGGTGCACTCACGGGCCCAATGGCCCTCCTTGCCGCAGTTACGGCACGCACCCTTCTTGACGCCCTTCTTGCCGCCACCCTGTCCGCCACCTCCCTTGGCCCCGCTTCCGCCACCACGCGTTTTGGTGACGAGGGCCGATGAGGACGACGAGGACTCCCCGCAGCTCCGTCCATGTGCCTTGTTGCGGATGTTCTCTGCGACCGTGCCCTAGGTGAGCTTGTCCTCTGCCCATCCTCCCAAGACTATAATGAGAGGGCTCCAACTGTCAGGAAGGGCCATGAGGAGGGCCATTGCCTGCAGCTGCGTGTCGATCTTCCACCCCACATCATTGAATTGTGAGGCAAGCGACTCAGTCTGCTGCATGACGGTGATGACATCATCTCCCTCCTCGATTCTCACTGTCAGGAGTCGCTTCATTGCGAAGATTTTGTTCGCCAGTGACTTGGATTGATGGATGGCACAGAGTTTTTGCCAAGCTTCGGCTGCCAGCTTGCATCCCTGGAAGTAGCCCCACTGCAACTCGGCCGTCCTGGACACCAGCAGCATGAGCGCCTCCGTGTTCTTCTTTGCGAAAGCCTCCTTATGCGCTTCCGTCGCCGTCGCTTTGTTGAGGACTTCCGTTCCCTTCATGACCTCCAGCAGCCCCTTATGCGCGAGGTGCAGCTCGAAGTGCCCGTAGCCAGGGCCACCTGCATACTTCTGGATGAGCTGCGTCTCCTTCTGCGCCATTTGCGGAGTGTTCAACTCGGGGACCTCAGAGCATGACGGCGATGTCGTCCCTGACGACAGTCCTGTCGAAGCACAGTACCCCAAACGAGCCGCTCACTCGGCGGCGCGCACCACATCGCCCGCCGAGGCGCCTTCACACATCAAGGACCCATCAAAGCGCCATTCCGGAGGCGCAGATGTCCCTATGCATAGTGGCGGCGTCCCTTGCGCCTTTGGGGTCTGTTTCGATGAGTTAATCATCGAGTTTGGTGATGGGGATTGATGTGGGTCGAAACCTGTTCGCGGACTTCCAGTCGGAATTTTGATGAAGTCCCCGAGTAACAAACTGTACTCCTGAGTTTCGGACTCCGAGCCAGGATTTTGGCTAAGTCCCTCAGTAACAAACTGCAATCCTGAAATCCGGCGAATCATCCACCGGACGCTTCGGCAGTCCTTCCGGAGCAAAATCCCCAGATGGCATTTTGTTACTCGCTCCGGTCAATTATTCATCGGAAGTCGAACCGCGGCCGGCTCCCAGAACCGCCGCGCACACCCCAACTTTGGAAGCCCATATATCCCTCGTTACTTGTCCGATTCCGGTGTAACAACTTCCACCAGATTCAGCAACTCGTCACCTTTCAGGGCCAATCCTCCATTTTAGGATCCAAGCAGTCCTTAATTCGCCAAATCCATCGTCGAGGATTTTCCTCTCTCTGGCGGCTCGTCGGCGCCTCCCGGCGCCGCACTTGGGCATGCACAGGGGCAAATCTTCAACACCAAGTTCACAAGCATCCGGGCGATCCTTGCAGTGGCAGCCGCGAAAGACATGGAGCTCCACCAAATGGCCGTAAAGACGGCCTTCCTCAACAGCATCATCGACAAGGAAATCTACATGGAGGTGCTGGAGGGGGTGGAGGCGCCGGGGGGCAAGGTGTGCAAGTTGCGGAAGTCCTTGTACGGGCTAAAACAATAACCCCGATGCTGGTACCAACAGATGGACAGCTTCATGGCACAACTCGGCTTTAAGCGCTGTGAGGCGGATCACAGTGTGTACGTGCGGCGCAGGAAGAAGCTCCATCAGATTGTCGCACTCTACGTAGACGATCTGATCTTGTGCTCCTCAGACCTGCTGAGCCTACAGCAGCTGAAAGAGCAGCTGAGCAGCAGGTTCCAGATGTCGGACATGGAGGAGCTGGAGTTCTACCTCGGGGTGAGCATTACGCGGAACCGGAGGGCGCGCACGCTTGAGGTGGGACAGGCCAAATACGTGGCCGAGGTGCTAAAGCGGTACGGCATGGAGGACTGCAAACCAGTGCGTCGTCCTGTCTCCACGACCTATGAACTAAGTGGAGCAGTGGCGCTGTAAACAAAAGAAGAGCGGGAGGATATGGCAGGGGTGCCTTACCAATCGGCGGTGGGCAGCCTCATGTACGCCATGGTGGCGACCTATCGGACCTGGCCTAGGCGGTGGGCCAAGTGTGCAAGTACGTGGCCGATCCAGGGCCACTACACTGGTAGGCGGTCAAGCGCATCCTCCGCTACCTGCAGGCAACGCGGCATGCGCGCCTGAGGTTCGACGGCAAGGGGCGGGCGGACCCTTTGCGTCTGGTCTGCTACACGGACGCAGACTACGCAGGGGATGTGGACAAGCAAAAGTCCACATCCGGCTACGTGTTGTTCCTCGCTGGTGCAGCGGTCTGGTGGTGCTGCAGGATGCAGGACTGCGTGGCTACCTCCACAGTGGAAGCAGAGTACATCGCGCTGGCCGAGGCGGTCAAGGAGGCGGTGTGGCTTCGCAGGTTGCTGGGGGAGCTGGGTGTGCCGCAACTGGAGCTTACCGTGGTGCACGAGGATAACACCGGCTCCATCTCGCAGACCAACAACCCGACGCAGCACAGGAGGACAAAGCACATTGACGAGCATTATCACTGCGCATGGGACATGGTCGAGAAGGGGCAGGTGGTGCTGCAGCATTGCAGCACGCACAGCATGCTTGCGGATTGCTTGACCAAAGCGCAACCCGCAGACCGGCACGCGATGAGCGTGGCCGGACTTGGGATGACCAGCTATGATGGGCTGGAGGGCGCAGCGGAAGATGAGTGAGAGCAAGCAGGAGCAGCGGGCATGGAAGGTGAAAGGGGGAGAATGTTGAANTGACGAGCATTATCACTGCGCATGGGACATGGTCGAGAAGGGGCAGGTGGTGCTGCAGCATTGCAGCACGCACAGCATGCTTGCGGATTGCTTGACCAAAGCGCAACCCGCAGACCGGCACGCGATGAGCGTGGCCGGACTTGGGATGACCAGCTATGATGGGCTGGAGGGCGCAGCGGAAGATGAGTGAGAGCAAGCAGGAGCAGCGGGCATGGAAGGTGAAAGGGGGAGAATGTTGAAAAATTTCCCTTCCGCATGCCCAAGTGCAGCGCCGGGAGGCGCTGAAGAGCCGCCAGAAAATGGAAACACCGCTCCGGCGGATCTGGCGACTTGACATTTGCTCGGATCCTAAAATGGAGGATTGCTTCTGAAAGTTGATGAGTCGCTGAATACGGTGGAAGTTGTTTCACCGGAATCGAACAAGTATCGAGAGGAGATATGGCTTTCCAAAGTTGGGGTATGCGCAGCGGCTTTGGGAGCCGGCTGCGACTCAAAATTCGGTCGATAATCGACCGGACCGAGTAAGAAAAATACCATGTGGAGAAAATGCTACGATAGGCCTGCCGAGGCGTCCGGTGGATGATCCACCTGATCCGGCACATCATCCACCGGATCCAGTAGTGCAGGTTGTTACTGAGGGGCTTAGCCAAAAATCTGGCTCGGCGTCCAAAACTCAGTATTACGTTTTGTTACTCAGGGACTTGGTCAAAATTCTGACTGCAGGTCCACGGACAGGTTTCGAACCCCGTCACACCCCATCACCAAACACGACCCAAAAGTGGGTGGGGTGCTTGGAAACAGTGCAGGGGACCCCCACACCATGTGCAATGGGACATGCGCCTTGGGAAAGGCGCTTCGCACGTGAATGAAGGCGCCACGGCGAGTGGCGGCATAAGGCTTCTGTGGTGGGTGAGACCTGCACTTCGGCAAGCATAACTTGAGCTACGCTTGGCTGAATTGCGCGCAGTTTGGTACGTTGGAAATCTCATGACTAGCCCTATAAATGTTGTGATCATTTCTATGGTCAAAAACTAACGCAAAACAACGTTATTCCCTTCGCAAACTGACTAACTCTAAATTCCTGCTCACATATTGTGAGGCGACCAAAAAGCTCACGCTTAGTCTGAGATTCGTCCAAAACAGTAGACTTGAATCACTAGAGGCGATCAGACTAACGTCAGGACCGCACCACGTGGATCTCATCCTGACAGAAAATGCCTAGCAATGCCTAAGCGATGCCTAGCAATGCCTAAGCGATGCCTAGCAATTTCTAGGCAGAGCCTAGAAATGCCTCGCAATGCCTTGGCAATGTCTTGCAATGCCTGGCAATGCTTGGCAATGCACGGACAATGCCTGTCAATGCCTAGCAATGCCTAGGCCATGCTTGGCATTGCCTAGGCCATGCCTGAAAATGCTTGGTGATTCCTGAGCTATGCCTATGAAAGCTTGGGAAATGCCTTGTAATGCCTGGGCAATGCGTGGAAATGCCTGGCATATGCTTAGGCATTGCGTGTAACTGCCTAGCAATGTGTAGCCAATGCCTCGCAATGCCTAGCAATGCATCGCAAAATCCTAGGCAATGCCTGGCAATGCCCAGCAATTCTTGGGCAATGCCTGGCAATGCCTCGCAATGCCTGGGCAATGCTTGGCAATGCCCAGGCAATGCCTGGCAAAGCCTGGCAATGCCTGGGCAATGCCTAGGCAATGCCTGGGCAATGCGTGGCAGTGCCTCGCAAGGACTGGCAATGCCTGGAAAAGCTTACGTAATGCCTGTCAATGCTTGGCAATGTTGGGACAAGGCATGGGTAATGCTTGGCAATGCTTCGGGATTGCTTGGCAATGCCTAGGCAATGCCTGCCAATGCTTAAGCAATGCCTGGCAATGCTTGGCAATGCCTGGCAATGCCTAGGTAATGCCTGGCAATGCCTTGCAGTGGCTAGACAATGCCTGGAAATACCTGGCAATGCCTGGGCAATGCCTAGCAATGCCTCGCAATGCCTAGGCAATGCCTGGGCAATGCCTGGCAATGCCTGGGCAATGCCTAGGCAATGCCTAGGCAATGCCTGGCAATGCTTGGCAATGCCTGGCAATGCCTAGGCAATGCCTGGCAATGCCTTGCAATGGCTGGGCAATGCCTGGAAATACCTGGCAATGCCTGGGCAATGCCTAGCAATGCCTGGCAATGCCTGGGCAATGCCTGGGCAATGCTTGGGAATTCTTGGGCAATGCCTAGGCAATGCCTAGGCAATGCCTGGCAATGCTTGGCAACGACTGGGCAATGCCTGGAAATGCTTGGAAATGCCTAGGTAATGCGTGGCAATGCCTAGTAGTGCTTGGCAATACCTTGCAATGCCTAGGCAATGCGTGGGAATGCCTGGAAATTCCTGGACAATGCCTGGCAATGCCTGGACAATGCCTGTCAATGCGTGGCAATCCCTGGGAAATGCTTAGGCATTGCCTGGCAACGCGCAGACAACGCCTGGCAAAGGCTAACAATGCCTAGTAATGTTTGGCAATGCCTGGGCAATGCCTGGTAATGCATGGGCAATGCCTGGCATGCCTCAGCAATGCCTAAGCAATGCCTGGCAATGCTTTGCCAATGCCTGGTAATGCCTGGCGATTCTTGGGAATGCCTAGGCAATGCCTGAACATGCCTCGCAATGTTCAGCAGGTGCCTGGATAATGCCTGGCAATGCCTGGCAATGCGTGGCAATGCGTGGCAATGTCTGGGCAATGCCTTACAATGCCTGGAAATGCCTCGCAATGCCTGGCAATGCCTAGGCAATGCCTAGCAATGCCTAGAACTTCCTAGGCAATGCTTGGCAATGCCTGAGCAATGCCACGTAATGCATGGCAATGCCTAGGAAATGCGTATGCAATGCCTAGGCAATGCCTAGCAATGCCTAGGCAATGCCTAGCAATGCCTGGGAAATGCTTGGCAATGTCTGGACAATGCCTGGACAATGCCTGGCAATGCTTGGCAATGCCTAGCAATGCCTGGCAATGCCTGGGCAATGCGTGGCAAGGCCTCGGAATGCCTAGCAATGCCTAGGCAATGCGGGGCAATTCCTGGGCAATGCCTGGCAATGCCTAGGAAATGCCTGGAAATGCCTGGCAATGCATGGGCAATGCGTGGATAATGCCAAAGCAATGTCTGGCAATGCATGGCAATGCCTCGGCAATGCCTGGCAATGCCTAGGCAATGCCTGCGCCTTGCTCCAGTTATTTTGGGCTTGCTCCAGGTGTTTTTGGCTTTCTCAACTTGTCTGGGCCTTGCTCCACATTTATTGGGCTTGCTCCAGATGTCTTGGACTTGCTTCAGTTGTATTCGAGCATGTCCAAGACAAGTGGAGCAAGCCCAAGACAACTGGAGCAAGACAAAGAAAATTGGAGCAAGCCCAATAAAACTGGAGCAAGGCCAAGAGAAGTGAAGCAAGCCCACGACACCTAGAGAAAGCCCGAGACAACTGGAGCAAGGCCAAGACAACTAGAGCAATGCCAAAACATATGGAGCAAGCCCAAGAGACCTGGAGCAAGCCCAAGACGACTGGAGCCAGTCCAAGACAGCTCGAGCAAGGCAAAGACAACTGGAGCAAGCCAAAGACAACTGGAGCAAGCAAAAGAAAACTGGAGCAAGGCCAAGACAACTTGATGAAGCCCAAGACAACTGCAGCAAGCCCAAGACAACTGGAGCAGTCTAAGACAACTGGGGCAAGCCCAAGACAAGTGGACCAAGCCCAAGACAACTAGAACAAGGCCGAGACACCTAGAGCAAGGCCAAGGCAACTAAAAAAAGCCCAAGACAATTGGAGCAAGTCCAAGACAACTGGGACAAGGCCAGTACAACTAGAGCAAGCCCATGACAACTGGAGCAAGCCCAAGATGATTGGAGCAAGCCCAAGACATCTGGATCAATCCCAAGACAACTGGAGCAATCCTAAGAGAATTGGAGCAAGCCTAAGACAACGGAAGGAAGGCCAAGCCAACTGGAGCAAGCCCAGGACAACGTGAGCAAACCCAACACAACTTGAGCAAGCCAAAAAAAACTGGAGCAAGGCCAAGTCAATTGGAGCAAGCCCAAGAGACCTGGAGCAAGCCCAAAACAGCTGAAGAAAGGCCAAGAAAACTAGAGAAAGGCCAAGGCAACTGGAGCAAGCCCAAGAGAACTGGAGCAAGCCCTAGACCACTTGAGCAAGTCCAAGAAAACTGGAGCAAGGCCAAGACAACTAGAGCAAGCCCATGACAACTGGAGCAAAACAAAGAAAACTGGAGCAAGCCAAAGATAACTAGAGCAAGGCCAAGATAACTGGAGCAAGCCCAAGAGAACTGGAGCAAGCCCAAGAAAACTGGGGTAATCCTAAGACAACTGGAGCAAGCCTAAGAAAACTGGAGCAAGGCCGTGTCAACAAGAGCAAGCCTGGAACAACTGGAGCAAGCCCAAGACAATTGGAGCAAGCCCAAGACAACCGGAGCAAGCCCAAGCAAACTGGAGTAAGGCCAAGACAACTGGAGCAGGCCCAAAACACCTCGAGGAAGCCCAAAACAACTGGAGCAAGGTCAAGACAACTCTAGCAAGGCCAAGACAACAGAGGCAAGCCCAAGACAACTAGAGCAAGGCTTGGACTACTGGAGCAAGTCCAAGAAAACAGGAGCAAGGCCAACACAACTGGAGCAATCCCAAGACAACTGGAGCAAGCCCAAGACAACTGGAGCAATGGAGCAAGGCCAATAACAATGGAGCAAGCACAAGATAATTGGAGCCATGTTGACTTCGACTTCCGACTTGGGGGAACAAGTCGGTGTCACCAGGTCGGTCCAAGTCAACTTGGACGTCGACTTGACTGGACCCCCTCTTGACAATTGGGGCCAGTTTGCACTTTTTTTTGGTTAGGGGAAACAATAAATGGGGACTTTAATTTTCAAGGTGGGCGGGCTCAAAACCTGCTCAGCCTAGCGAGGCCTCAAGGCAGGTCGACCTTGTCTTGCTGCGCGGCTGGTTCTCGTGGCTTCTCCTCATTAGTGAACGGAATCTCATGCAAAGTGGGGGGTTGTTGCTCGGCTGACAGCCAAGCACCCATCCACGCCAAGCAGGCATCGCACCACGCCACCCTGGCGTGGCATCGATGGATGCTTGGCTAATAGCCATTCACCCATCGGTCCACACCACGCCGGTACCCTCTCGCTCCCTCGCTCACTCGCATGCCACGACGCGGGGGGGGGGGGGGGGGGGGGGGGGGGGGGGAGGG
>SZWC01001291.1:7808-41179 GCA_023375785.1 Penium margaritaceum | reverse complement strand
TGCCTGTCCTTGGGCTGTGCCTTGGTCATGGCATCGGCGAGCATGCGCTTAGTGCCACAATGCACAATACCCGCATCTCCCTTCGCCACCAAGTCCCGCGCGTAGTGATGCCGGATCTCGATGTGCTTGGTCCTCCTGTGCAGCACCGGGTTCTGGGTCAGACTGATGGCACTCATGTTGTCCACATTGAGTATTGTCGGCTTCTTTTGCGGCACGCCGATCTCTTTTAGCAGCCGCCGCAGCCACACCGCCTCCTTTGCAGCTTCCGCGAATGCAATGTACTCCGCTTCGGTGCTAGACAATGCAACACAGTCCTGCTTCCTACTGGCCCATGAAACTGCTGCACCACCAAGCACAAACACGTATCTTGATGTTGATTTTCTGTCATCCACATCACCAGCCCAGTCGGCATCTGATTAGCCGACCAACTCAAGGGAGTCATCACGCGCTCCCCCTCCAAACACGAGCCGCGACTGTTTTGTCACCTTGAGATAGCGGAGAATCCGCTTCACCGCTTTCCAATGCAACGGCCCGGGGTCAGCAATGTAGCGGCTCACTTGGTCCTCCGTGAAGGCCAGGTCGGGCCGCGTCGCCACCATGGCATACATGATGCTCCCCACTGCGGACTGGTATGGCACACCTGCCATCTCCTCCTCCTCGTCCATGCTCGGGCCCATGCTCGAGCTCAGCTCACACGTGGTGGTCATGGGTGTGCCAATGGGGTTGCACTCCTCCATGTTGTAGCGGCGGAGTACCTCTTGCACGTACTTTGCCTGCCCCATCTCCAGCGTGTGTGCTTTGCGGTCCCTCTTGATGGCGACGCCGAGGTAGTACTCGAGCTCGTCCATGTCGGTCATTTTGAACCGACCACCCAGCTGCCGCTTCAGGTTCACCAACTCCTCCATATCCGATGACACGAGAATGAGGTCATCCACATAGAGGACCACAATTTGGTGCAACCCCGGCTGCTTTCGCACATACACGCTGTGATCTGCCTCGCAGAGCTTGAAGCCAAGCTCGGCCATGAAGCTGTCCATTTTCAGGTACCACATGAGTGGCGCTTGCTTGAGCCCGTAGAGCGCCTTGCGAAGCCGGCACACCTTCCTCGGCGGCGCGTCCACCCCCTCCGGCACCTCCATAAGGACCTCCTTGTCCAGGTCGCCGTTGAGAAACGCAGTTTTCACGTCCATTTGGTGGACTTCGTAGTCACGCGCCGCCGCCACCGAGAGGATGGAGCGGATGGAGGCGAACTTCGCCACCGGCGCGAAGGTTTCATCGTAGTGTTCACCTTTTTGCTGGGCATACCCCTTTGCCACCAGCCGCGCCTTGTACCGCTCCACCTTCCCCTCCTTGGTGAGCTTCTTCTCGAAGATCCACTTGGAGCTGATGATTTTTACGCCCTCCGGCCTATCAATCAGATGCCAAGTGCCGTTCTCTTCGTGGGAGGCAAGCTCAGATTTTATGGCTCCCTTCTACTCAGCCCCATCCTTCTGCTGCAACGCCTCCTTGATGGTATCGGGCTCCTCTTGCGCAAAGAACGCTCAAGCAAACCCAGTCCAGGTGCCCTGCGTGGCATTGTAATGTTTTGCCGTCCTTCTTACGCGTCTACTTCTCCGGGGCTGCTGCTGTTGAGGCTGCTGCTGCTGCTGCCGCTGCTGCTGTTGCTGCTCCTGCTGCCCTCTTGCGGCGCCACTTGCACCGCTGGCCTGCTTCCCCTCTCTCGGGGACCGTGGAGATGCGGGCTCACTCCCCGCCTCCTCGTTCAGCTCCATTGCTGCCGACGCTTTGGACTCATCGTCCGACTCGGCTGAATGCAAATCAGCCGCTCCTCCATCCCCCGGATGGTTGTCGCCGGTTGGAGCCGCTTGGACGTAACCCTCTTTTGCGTCCTCCTGCGTCTCCCCCTCGAGGAGAGGCAACCACTCCCCTCGCTTGGAGAGACCCGCATCCTTGTCCGTCCAACGACTCTCCTCGTCAAACGTGACGTCGTGACTCTTCACGATCTGCTGCCTCCGCGGGTCGAAGAGCCGGTACGCCTTGCTCCTGCTCTCGTACCCGACGAAGATGCACCGGCGAGTCCGCGGGTCCAGCTTGCCCCGCCCCTCCCGTACCTGCACAACAGCATGTGCAACACAACCAAANCTCTTTTGCGTCCTCCTGCGTCTCCCCCTCGAGGAGAGGCAACCACTCCCCTCGCTTGGAGAGACCCGCATCCTTGTCCGTCCAACGACTCTCCTCGTCAAACGTGACGTCGTGACTCTTCACGATCTGCTGCCTCCGCGGGTCGAAGAGCCGGTACGCCTTGCTCCTGCTCTCGTACCCGACGAAGATGCACCGGCGAGTCCGCGGGTCCAGCTTGCCCCGCCCCTCCCGTACCTGCACAACAGCATGTGCAACGTAACCAAATGTGCGGAGGTGTGCCACAGTTGGCTTCCTCCCGCTCCACACTTCTTGTGGCGTCTTCCACACCTTGGACTCCGTGTCTTTTAGCGGCTTCGTCGGCGTTAGATTCATGATGTACGCTACTGTCCATGCCGCCTCGCCCCAGTACCGCTGCGCGAGGCCGGCATCGCTCAACATGGATCGGACCATGTTGAGGATGGTGCGGTTTGCCCTCTCGGCTACGCCGTTCTGCTGCGGAGAGTGTGGCATAGTTTTCTGCCACGCAATCCCCTTGCTCTTCATCCATGCAGAGCAGCCCTCGTTCTCACCGCCGTTGTCGCTCCGGAACGCCTTCACCTTCAACACCGTTTTCCGCTCCACAGCCGCCACGAATTCCTGCATGCATGTCAAGACATCGCTCTTCCTCTTGATGATGTAGAGATAAAGCTTGCGGCTGTGGTCGTCGATGAAGGTGACGAAGCAGCGCGCCCCACCAATGGAGGGCTCGAACAGTCCACACACATCTGTGTGCACCACCTCCAACTTCGTCGATACACGCGTCCCTTTGTCGTCAAACGGCTGCCGTGTCGCCTTGCCGACCACGCATGGCTCGCACACGGCATTCCTGGCTGCATCGAGGCCCTTGACCTCAAGGCCCCGCACCACTTCCGTTTTTTCCATGTCCCTCACAGTTGAGGGAGCGATGTGACATAGGCGGTGGTGCCACAGGTCGAGATTTCCTTCATCCTTTGTCACGAGGTTGACGGCGTCAGTCCTTACCGCATTGGCACGGACCTTGGTGCGAAGAAGGTACAGGTCCTCCTCCCTCTTGCCACGTGCAATCACCTCGCCATCTCCCTCCTTCCGGATGATAGCCTCCTTCTTGTTGAAGAGTACCTCGAGCCCCTTGTCGTTAAGGCGGCTCACTGACAGCAGATTTGCCCTAAAGTTGGGCATGTGGAGCACGTCGTAAATGGTGCACAAAATGGCTTTCCCGTTCACCACCGACTCAATGCGAACATTCCCTTCGCCCGCGGCCAACTCTGTTTTGCCGTTGGCCACTGTCATGCGCCGCTCCGTGGCGCCGTAGGTGACGAATGCCGCCCGGTTGCATTGTGTGTGGCGGCCTGATCCGGAGTCGATCACAGTGACTTCCGGATCTGTCATGTCAGTAGACTCCTTGACCATCATGTCTTGGGTGTCCTTCTTCCCGCCCTTCCTGGGCTTGTCCGACTTCTTGTTGGGGCAGTTGCGTGCATAGTGGCCTTGTTTGCCACAGTTGTAGCACTCCCCCTTGTTTTCACCTCTCTTGGTGCCCTGGTTAGCACCCTTCCCCTTCTTGCCTCCCCATCCACTTTGAGGACGGACGACATAGGCGGAACTTGATGTTGCCCCGCTCTCTCTCCCACCACGCCGCATCCATTTGTTGCGGACGTAATCAGCCACCTTCGGGTACTTCAGCTCATCGGCAGACCAGCCGCCTACGACGGTGATCATGGGACTCCAACTGTTCGGCAAGGCTAGAAGGAGGATCATGGCTTGCAGCTGAGGGTCGACCTTCCATCCAGTGGCTACGCACTTGGCAGTAAGGAACTCAATCTGCTGCAGGATCTCCATGATGTCGTCGCCTTCGTTGGCTCGGAGGGTGACTATCCTCTTGAAGACCAAGAGCTGGTTAGCAAGGTTGGTGGAATGGTAGATGGTGCAGAGTTTCTTCTAGGCCTCCGCGGCCTCCGTGCATCATTGAATCAGTGCGCGCTGCGGCGGTGCAAGCGCTAACACCAACAATGCAAGCGCCTTCTTTTTGCGCTTCTTGTACTTGTCCACTTCCTCCGGCGTCGCGGTATCCGGAGGCGCGGTCTCTTCGCCATTGACCAGCTCAAGCAGGCCCTTGTCATCGAGGTAGACCTCAAACTGCCACCTCCACAAGGGGAAGCCATTTCCATCAAACTTGGAGACGGCGCCGATGCTCTCTTGCTCGGTCGTTGCCATGGCGCGCAGCGGTAGCGTGAAGCTTGAAGAGCCAGGGTCCGTCTAGGCACATGGGCCCATAACCCTTTGATGGCTCTAGTGGGTGTGGAGGCNTGGCTCGGAGGGTGACGAGCCTCTTGAAGACGAAGAGCTGGTTAGCAAGGTTGGTGGACTGGTAGATGGTGCAGAGTTTCTTCCAGGCCTCCGCGGCCTCCGTGCATCCTTGAATCAGTGCGCGCTGCGGCGGAGCTAGCGCTAACACCAACAATGAAAGCGCCTTCTTGTTGCGCTTCTTGTACTTGTCCACTTCCTCCGGCGTCGCGGTATCCGGAGGCGCGGTCTCTTCGCCATTGACCAGCTCAAGCAGGCCCTTGTCATCGAGGTAGACCTCAAACTGCCACCTCCACAAGGGGAAGCCATTTCCATCAAACTTGGAGACGGCGCCGATGCTCTCTTGCTCGGTCGTTGCCATGGCGCGCAGCGGTAGCGTGAAGCTTGAAGAGCCAGGGTCCGTCTAGGCACATGGGCCCATAACCCTTTGATGGCTCTAGTGGGTGTGGAGGCACCCTCAAGGATGCCTAGCTCTCACTGAAGCACGCTACCAGTGTTTGGGCAGCCAATGGATACCAATGGTGAAGAGTGTGCAGCACAAGGATCACGGATGTGAGTGGGCAGAACACGTTTCATTCAGTAGATCTGAATTGAAACACGCTTTTGTTACTTAGCATAGTGATATTACATCAGATTCGTATAGCCTGTGATCTTAGCTTTCCAACGCATCCAAGCACGCCCAAATCGGAGCAGTAGAGCCCCTGCTACCGCCATCCAAGTAACCCTTGGTGGAGCCGAGCCGCCCACCATGCCCACGAACCGGAGCGACGGGAGGCGCTTCGACGGTGGCCCGTCGAAGCGCCCTTCCTGTCATCCCAACGTGAAGAGGGACATGCCTTGGTCCAGGGGACCATCCACATTCATTCCTTCATGGCCCATGTGCCTTTGGAGCTCATTGGAGACTAACTAGGATCACTGGCGGTAGATTATCCCGCCACCTATGGCGGGTGCCAGACTCCACACGCCCAACACCCGATTTTCGGGCTAGGCTAACTTTCTGAATATTCACTCAAATCGAGCGATTCAAAGCTTGATCCTGCATGGAACAATCCAAGAAATCCAAATCATAAGTCAGATCAGGTGTTTGACCACTCCTCAATGGCCTACCCAGGGAGTACGATCAACGGCACTCATGGCAAGGGGCACACCATGTCAACAAGCTCGAGCAAGCTCAAGACAACTCGAGCAAGGCCAAGACAGCTGGAGCAAGCCGAAGACAAGTGGAGCAAGCCGAAGATAAATGGCGCAATCCTAAGACAACTGGATCAAGCCTAAGACAACAGGAGCAAGGCCAAGCCAACTGGAGCAAGCCCAGGACAACGAGAGCAAGCCCAAGGCAAGTGGAGCAAGCCAAAGACACCTGGAGCAAGCCCAAAACAACTGGAGCAAGCCCAAGACAACTGGAACAAGGCCAAGACAACAAGAGCAAGCCCTAAACAACGGGAGAAATCCCTAGACCACTGGAGCAAGTCCAAGACAACTGGAGCAAGGCCTAGACAACTGGAGCAAGCTCAAGACAATTGGAGCAAGCTCAAGACAACAGGAACAAGGCCAAGAAAACTGGAGCAAGTCCAATAAAACTAGAGCAAGCACAAGAAGACTGGAGCAATCCCAAGACCATTGGAGCAGGCCAAAGACAACTTGAGCAAGGCCAAAACAACTGGAGCAAAGCCAAAACAAAAAGAGCAAGCCCAAGGGAATTTGAGCAGGCCCAAGACACTGTATTAAGGCCAAGACAACTCGAGCAAGGTTAAAACAAGTGGAGCAAGCCCAAGAGAACTGGAGCAACCCCAAGACAACTAGAGCCAGACCAAGACAGCTGGAGCAAGGCTAAGACAACTGGAGCAAGCCAAAGACAAATGGAGCAAGCCAAAGATAACTAGAGCAAGGCCAAGATAGCTGGAGCAAGCCCACGATAACTGGAGCAAGCCTGATACAACTGGAGCAAGGCAAAGACAACTGGAGCAACCTTCAGACAACTGAAGCAAGACCCAAACAAGTGGAGCAAGCCCAAGACAACTGGAGCAAGCCCAATACAAGTGGACCAAGCCCAAGAAAACTGGAGCAATGCCAAGACAACTGGAGCAAGGCCAAGACAACTGGGACAATCTCAAGACAACTGAAACAAGCCCAATAAAACTGAAGCAAGTCTTGGACAACTGGAGCAAGGCCAAGACAACTGGAAGAAGCCAAAGACAACTCGAGCAAGCCCAAGACAACTGGGGTAAGGCCGATACAGTTGGAGCAAGCACGAGACAAATGGAGCAAGCCCAAGACAATCAGAGCAAGCCCAACACAACTGGATCAATCCCAAGACAACTAGAACAAGGCCAAGACAACTGGAGCAAGGCCAAGACAACTGGAGCAAGGTAAAGTCAGCTGGAACTAGCCCAAGACAACCGGAGCAAGGTCAAGACAACTGGAGCAAGCCGAAGACAACTGGAGCAAGCACAATACAACAGGGAAATCCTGAGACAACTGGAGCAAACCTAAGACAACTAGAGCACGGCCAAGACAAAACGAGCAAGCCCAGGACAACTGGAGCAAGCCCAAGACAACTGGAGCAAGCCCTAGAAAATTGGAGCAAGGCTAATACAACTGGAGCAAGCCCAAGACACCTGGAGCCAGCCCAAAACAACTGGAGCAACGCCAAGACAACTAGAGCAAGCCTAAGAGAACTGGAGCATGCCCAAGACAACTGCAGCAAGTCCAAGACAACTGGAGCAAGGCCAAGGCAATTGGAGAAAAACCAAGACAACTAGAGCGGGCCCAAGATAACTGGAGCAAGAGCAAGACAACTAGAGAAAGGCCAATAAGCTGGAGCAAGCCCAAGACAGCTAGAGAAAGCCCAAGGGAACTAGAGCAGGCCGAAGACAACTAGAGCAAGGCAAAGACAACTTGAGCAAAGCCAAGACAACTAGAGCAAGCCCAAGACAACTAGAGCAGACCCAAGACAACTATAGCAGGCCGAAGAAAACTAGAGGAAGGCCAAGACAACTGGAGCAAGGCCAAGAGAACCGGAGCAAGCTTAAGACAATTGGAGCAAGCCCAAGACAAGTACAGCATGCCCATGACAGTTGGAGCAAGCCCAATACAAGTGGACCATGCCCAAGAAAACTGGAGCAAGGCCAAGACAACTGAAGCAAGGCCAAGACAGCTACAGGAATTCCAAGACAACTGAAGGAAGTCAAAGACAACTGGAGAAAGTCTTAGACAACCGGAGCAAGGCCAAGACAACTGGACCAAGCCCAAGACAACTCGCGCAAGCCGAAGACAACTGGGGTAATTCCAATACAATTGGAGCAAGTCCAAGACAACTCCAGCAAGCCCAAGACAATCGAAGCAAGCCCAAGACAACTGCATCAATCCCAAGACAACTGGAGCAAGGCCAAGACAACTGGAGCAAGCCCAAGACAACTGGAGCAAGGCCAAGACAACTGGAGCAAGGCCAAGACAACTGGAGCAATTCGAAAAAAACTGGAGCAAGCCCCAGACAACTGGGAAAATCCTAAGACAACTGGAGCAAGCCTAAGAAAACTGGGGCAATCCCAACACAAATGGAGCAGGTCCAAGACAACCGGAGCAATGCCAAGACAACTGGAGCAAGGCATAGATAAGTGGATCATGGTGAAAACAATTGGAGCAATGCCAAGACAGCTAGAGCAAGCCAAAGACAACTAGAGGAAGGCCAAGACAACTAGAGAAAGCTGAAGACAACTGGAGCAAGCCCAAGACAACTTGGGCAAGCCCAAGAGAACTTGAGTAAGTCTAAGACAACAAGAGCAAGGTAAAGACAGTTGGAGCAAGCCCAAAACAATTGGAGCAGGTCCAAGACAACCGGAGCAAGGCCAAGTAGACTAGAGCAAGGCCAAAACAACTGGAGCAAGACCAACAGAACTGGAGCAAGCGCAAGACAACTGGAGCCATTCCAAGACATCTGGAGCAAATTTAAGTCAACTGGAGCAAGCCAAAGAGAACAGAAGCAAGACAAAGATAACTAGAGCAAGGGCAAGACACCTGGAGCAAGCCCAAGACAACTAGAGTAAGCCTGATACAACTGGAGCAAGGCCAACACAACAAGAGCAAGCTTAAGACAACTGGAGCAAGCCCAACATAACTGGAGCAAGCCCAAGACAAGCGGACCAAGCCCATGAAAATTGGAGCAAGGCCAAGACAATTGGAGCAAGGCTAAGACAATTGGAGCAATCCGAATACAACTGAAGCAAGACCAAGACAACTGGAGCAAGTCTTAGAAAACATGAGCAAGGCCAAGACAATTGGAGCAAGGCTAAGACAATTGGAGCAATCCGAATACAACTGAAGCAAGACCAAGACAACTGGAGCAAGTCTTAGAAAACATGAGCAAGGCCAAGACAACTGGAGCATGCACAAGACAACTGGAGCAAGCTCAAGACAACTGGGGCAAGGCGTATACAACTGGAGAAGGCCCAAGACAACTGGATCAAGCCAAAGACAATTGGAGCAAGCCCAAGACAACCGGATCAATGCCAAGACAACCGAAACAAGGCCAAGACAACTGGAGCAAGCACAAGACAACTGGAGCAAGCTCAAGACAACTGGGGCAAGGCGTATACAACTGGAGAAGGCCCAAGACAACTGGATCAAGCCAAAGACAATTGGAGCAAGCCCAAGACAACCGGATCAATGCCAAGACAACTGAAACAAGGCCAAGGCAACTGAAGCAAGACCAAGACTCTTGGAGCAAGCCAAAGACAATTGGAGCAAGCCCAACACAACTGGATCAATGTCAAGACAATTGGAGCAAGGCCAAGACAACTTGAGCGAGACCAAGACAACTGGAGCAAGGCCAAGACAGCTTGAGCAAGCCCAAGAAAACAAGAGCAAGGCCAAGATAAGTGGAGCAAGCCAAAGACAACTGGAGCAAGCCCAAGACAACTCGGGAAATCCTAAGACAACTAGAGCAAGCCAAACATATCTGGAGCAAGGCCAAGCAAACTGGAGCAAGGCCAGGACAACTGGAGCGATTCCAAGACAACTAGAGCAAGCCCTAGAAAACTGGAGCTAGGCCAATACAACTAGAGCAAGCCCAAGTCACCTGGAAAAATCCCAAAACAACTCGAGCAAGGCCAAGACAACTGGAGCAAGGCCAAGACAACTTTTAGCAAGCCCAAGACAACTAGAGCAAGCCCAACAAAACTACAGCAAGTCCAAGACAACTGGAGGAAGGCCAAGACAACTGGAGCAAGATCAATATAACTGGATCAAGCCAAAGATACTAGAGCAAGGTGAATACAATTGGAGCAAGGACAATAGAACTGGAGCAAGCCCAAGTCAGCTAGAGCAAACCCAAGACAACTGCAGAAGGCCAAAGACAGCTAGAGAAAGGCCAAGAAAACTGGAACAGAGCCAAGACAACTAGAGCAAGCCTAAGACAAGTGGAGCAGGCCCAAGAAAACTGTAGCAGGCCCAAGACAACTCGAGCAAGGCCAAGACAAGTGGAGCAAGGTCAAGACAACTGGAGCAATGCCAAGACAACTCGAGCAAGGCAAAGACAACAGGAGCAAGGCCAAGACAACTGGAGCAAGCCCAAGACAACTAGAGCAAGCCCAAGACAACTCGGACAAGTCCAAGAAAACTGGAGCAAGCCTGAGACAACAATAGCAAGGCGAAGACAACTGGAGAAAGCCACAGACAACAGGAGCAAGCCAAAGACAAGTGGAGCAAGCCCAAGAAAACAAGATCAAGGCCAAGAGACCTCGAGCAAGCCCAAGACACCTCGAGCAAACCCAAAACAGCTAGATCAAGGCCAAGACAACTGGAGGAAGGCCAGGACAACTGGATCAAGCCCAAGACAACTGGAGAAATCCCTAGACAATTGAAGAAAGTCCAAGACAGCTGAAGCAAGGCTACGAAAATTGGAGCAAGCCAACGACAACTGGAGCAAGCCAAAGTTAACTGTAGCAAAGCCAAGACAACTTGAGCACGCCCAAGAAAACCAGAACACGTCTAATACAACTGGAACAAGGCCAAGACATTTGAAGCAAGCCCAAGATAGCTGGAGCAAGCCCAAAACAATTGGAGCAAGCCCAAGAACAACTGGAGCAAGCCCAATACAAGTGGACCAAGCACAAGACAACTGGAGCAAGGCCAAGACAACTGGAGCAAGGCAAAGACATGTGGAGCAAGCCCAACAAAACTCAAGCAAGCCGAAGACAAGTGGAGCAATCCCACGACAACCGGGGCAAGCCCAAGACAACTAGAGCACGCCTAAGACAACTCGAGCAAGGCAAAGACAGTTGGAGAAATGCCAAGAAAACTGAAGCAAGCTCAAGACAACTGGAGCAAGCGCAACAAAACTGGAGCAAGGCCAAGGCAATTGGAGCAAGCCCAAGACACCTGGAGCAAGCCCAAGATAACTGGAGCAAGCCCAAGACAACTGGAGCAAGGCCAAGACAACTCGAGTACACCCAAGACAACTCGAGCAAGCCCCAGACAAGTGGAGCCAGTCCAAGAAAGCTGGAGCAAGGCTAAGACAAGTGGAGCAAGCCAAAGACAACTGGAGGAAGCTAAAGATAACGGGAGCAAGGCCAAGACAACTGGAGCAGGCCCAGGACTGCTGGAGCAAGCCTGATACAAATGGAGCAAGGCCACGACAACTAGAGCAAGCCCAAGACAACTGGAGCATGCCCAAGACATTTGGAGCAAGCCCAAGACAACTGGAGCAGGCCCAAGACAAGTGCACCAAGCTCATGACAAGTGGAGCAAGGCCAAGACAACTGGAGCAAGGCCAAGGCAACTGGAGCAAGCCCAAGACAACTGAATCAAGTCCAAGGGAACTTGAGCAAGTCCAAGAAAACTTGAGCAAAGCCAAAACAACTGGAGCAATCCCAAGACAACTGGAGCAAGCCCAAGACAACAGGATCATGGTCAATACAACCGGATCAAGCCCAAGATAACTGGAGCAAGCCCAAAACAATTGGAGCAAGCCCCACACAATTGGAGCAAGCCCGAGAAATTTGGAGCAAGGGCAAGAAAACTGGAGCAAGGCCAATATAACTGGAGCAAGGTATAGAGTACTGAAGCAAGGCCAAGACATCATGAGCAAGCCCAAGACAACTGGAGCAAGGCGAAGATAACTGGAGCAAGCCCAAGTAGAACTGGAGCAGGCGCAAGACAGCTGGGGGCAAGCCCAAGGCAAAATGGAGAAATCCTAAGACAATTGGAGCAATTCCAATGCGACTGGAGCAAATCCATCACAACTGGAGCAAACCCAAGACAACTGGAGCAAGCGCAAGAAAACTGGAGCAAGGCCAAGACAACTCGAGCAAGCCCAAGACACCTAGAGCAAGCCCAAACCAACTGGATCAAGGCCAAGAAAATTGGAGCAAGCCCAAGACAACTGGAGGAAGCCCAAGACAACTGGAGCAAGCCCAAGAGAAATGGAGCAAGTCCAAGAAAACTGGAGCAAGTCAAAGACAACATGAGCAAGGCCAAGGCAACTGGAGCAGGCCCAAGACAACTAGAGCAAGGCCAAAACTATCAGGAATTCTGTCCTGGCGTGCCCTAAACCACCTAAGTGTGCATGGCTTCTTAGTGGAAAGAGACTTCCAAGAAAGGTGTGTGCTTTGCGTCGCCACAACACCAAGGGAGCAGAAATCTTGCAGAATGCAGATTGTGGAAACTGAGAAAGGCTGAGAATCATTAATGGTTAGTTATTTTGGTGAGATTGCATCAGATTCATGTAGCTGAGCTTTCCAATGCATCCAAGCACACCCAAAATGGAGCAGTGTAGTCCCTGCTTCGCCCGTCCAAGCAACCCTTTGGTGGAGCCGCCTTTGACTGCCGGGCCTTAGGCTCTACTGAGCCAGTTCGAGCTGAACACGGACCACCGGCGGTGGAGTATCCTGTCACCTTGGACGGGTACCAGATTCCACCCGCCGCACCCAAATGAACTTTGGGTAGGGCTAACTTTCTGAATTCTCAACCAAATCAAGCAACTGATTGGAAAAATCACTCATGGCTTGAAATCGCATGGAAAAATCCAAGAATTCCAGATCTACAATCTGATTGGATATCCAACCACGCTCTAGTGGTCGAACCAAGAAAATGGCAAATGGCATCCATGGCAGGGGCACTTTTTAACAATCTCCCCCGTGCACCTTCTATGCCGAATGCCTCACGCTCACTCTTACTCGTCCGCTCCTGCGCCTTCAAGCCCTTCACAACTTTTCAACCCAAGCCTTGCAAGGCTGATGACGTGTCGATCCTGGGACTGCATCTTGGTCAAGCAATCAGCGAGCATGTGCTTGGTGCTGCAATGTTGCATCACAACCTGTCCCTTCTCCACCATGTTGCTGTTGTGATGTGAGCTGTTTCCGTCCGTTTGTACAGCTTACTCTGACCACTCGGCCGTGTCCATGCTCGTGCAGATCCCTGATGTGGACCCAGCTAGTGCCGGAGCACTGATGGTTGGTGGATTCACCCGCCAGCAGCCACTAGGCGGCTGCCATGACGTCCCGGGTGCTTGCTCGGGTACTCTGCAGTTTTTCTGCAGACGCTAGAGTTTTCTCGGTGGACAAGCTCTTGAGGCCGATTTGCATGTTTTGCATTGTCCTTCCACAGATTGATGCTGGACTTGTGCGTGTGACCAGTCGTAGCGACCGGCTCAAGATTCTGTACATCTAGGTTCAGACGGCGCAGCATTCTAACATGCGTGTGCAGAGTTACGGCCAAAACAGTGGTTTTGGGCCGGTTTTAGGACAGCTTTTGGACCGCCGCGTGCGACACCCGCTGTGCACCGCGGCAGGTATTTATGCCATGGACCTGTCATTTGTTATCTCTCTCTGCAAATGCTTATGAAGCATTCAGACACTTTGCATTGTGTCCCCTAGCCAAACCCTTGCCGTTACGTGCACGACTTGTGACTGTCGTCACTGTCTGATTAGGCACTGACGCCTGGTCAACGGGAGTGTGGCTAGGAAGCTTCTATGCATCTTCTCAGTCACGCGCGTAGTGGTAGCACACGTCGATGTGCTTCGTCCTCCTGTGCTGCGTCGGGCTTTTGGTCAGTGAGATGGAGCCAGCATTATCCTCCTGGACCACCGTAGCCTCCTGTTGCGGCACGCCCAGCTCCCCCAGCAATCTGCGGAGCCACACCGCTTCCTTGTCCACCTCGGCCAGAGCGATGTACTCCGCCTCCATTGTGGAGGTAGCAACGCAATCCTGCTTCCTGCTGCACCACAAGACCGCTGCACCTGCAAGGAAGAACACATAGCCAGAAGTGGTCTGGCGTAGTCCGCGTCACTGTAGCAGACCAGCGGCAAGGGGTCTGACCTCCCCTTTCCGTTGTACTTCAGGCGCGCATCTCGCGTTGCCTGCAAGTACCGGAGGATGCGCTTCGCCGCCTACCAGTGTAGTTGTCCAGGGTTGGCCACATACCTGCTCACCTGGCCCACCGCATTGGCCAAGTCCGGCCGAGTCGCCACCATGGCATACATCAGGCTGTCCACCACAGATTCGTAGGGCACCTCCGCCATGTCCTCCTTCTCCTCTTTAGTTTGTGGCGCCATTGCCGCACTCAGCTCACAGCTTGTGGAGAACGGACTGCCCACTGGTTTACAGTCCCCCATGCCGTACCGCTTCAGGACTTTGGTCACGTACTTGGCCTGCCCCAACTCATGCGTGCGCGCCCTCCGGTTCCGCATGATGCTCACCCCAAGGTAGTACTCCAGCTCCCTCATGTCCATCATCTTAAATCTGCTACTCAGCTGCTCCTTGAGCTGCTGCAAAGCCGCCAGATCTGATGAACACAGGATCAGATCATCCACGTAGAGGACGATAATCTGATGGAGTCCCTTGCTATGCTGCACGTACATGCTGGGGTCTGACTCACAGCACTTGAAGCCGAGCTCCGCCATGTAGCCGTCCATCTGCTGGTACTAGTACCTTGGCGCCTGTTTTAGCCCGTACATGGCCTTCCGCAGCTTGCACACCTTACCCTCCGGCGCATCCACCCCTTCCGGCACCTCAAGGTAGATCTCCTTGTCGATGGTGCCATTCAGGAATGCTGTCTTGACATCCACTTGGTGGACCTCCATGTCTTTTGCGGCTGCCACCGCAAGGATCGTCCGGATGCTTGTGAACTTGGTGATGGGCATGAACGTCTCATCGTAGTGTTCGCCTTTCCACTACGTGTAGCCCTTCGCCACTAGCCGTGCCTTATACTTCTCCATCTTGCTGTCCTTGGTGAGCTTCACCTTGAACACCCACTTAGAGATGATCACCTGCGCCCCCTCAGGCCAATCCACCAGCTCCCAAGTGCCCTTCTCAGCAAGGGACGCAAGTTCAGATTTTATTGCTTTGCCCCACTGCTGCCCGTGAGGCCGTGCAAGCGCCTCTTGCACGGCTGTCGGCTACATTGCGACTACCATCATGCACTGCGCCATGCTCACCCAGCGGCCCGTGCTTGCGTCATAATTCTTTGCCGCATTCCGCTGCCTTTGGCTGCGACGCGGTGACCTTGGTGACGCTGGCTGCTGGTCCTACTGCTGCCCTACTGCAACGTTGTCCCCGGCCGCGGGCTACCCCATGTTGGCTACTGCATCCTGCGCTTCAGCGGTACCTGCACCTGCTGCATTGCCCTGCTACGCTCCAGCACCGTAGTTCTCCGAAGTTCCATCATCGAGCTCCTCCTCACGCTCAAGGAGTTGAAACTACTCTCCTTGCTTTGGTGAGTGCGCCGCGTCAATGTTGTTGTTGCTGCTGCTGTAGCTCTGTTGCTCATCAAACGTGACGTCACAGCTTGTGATGACGTCCTGCATCCGTGGATCAAAGAGGTGTAATGCTTTGAGCGCACTCTCATATCCGACGAACGCGTACGCCTTTGCACGCGGGTCCAGTTCGGAGTCTTTTCTTTGCGCAGCCTACACCAAGACATGCGCCTTGCACCCGAATACCTTCAGGTGTGCCACGCTTGGTTTGCATCCGCTCCTAGCCTCCTTCGTCATCTTCAAACCACCCTTCCCCTTCAGCACTGCCGTTGGGGTGAGGTTTGTGATGTAGCACGCTGTGCTCATGGCCTCGGCCTCCAGACTCCGTGGCAGTTTAGCGTCTACGAGCATTGTCCATGCCATGGTGAGTAGCGTCCGGTTCATACGTTCTGCCACGCCATTAGATTGAGGTGTGTACGGAGTGGTCGGCTGCCGCTCAATCCCCTGCTCCTTCAGCCACCCTCCGCAGCCCACGTACTCGGCGCCATTGTTGTTGCGTAGCGCTCTGACCTTGCGGCCAGTCTGCCTTTCCACCGCTGCAACATACTTCTTCAGCCGGTCAAGCACATCGCTCTTCTGCTTCATGAAGTAGACGTAGAGTTTCCTGCTGCAATCGTCGATGAAGGTGACAAAGTACCGCGCGCCCCCTATTGACGGCGTCTTGATCGGTCCGCACACATCACTGTACACGACCTCAAGCAGGTCTTGGCCCACCGTTGTCTGTCTTCAAACGGCTTGCGCTTTGCCTTGCCCACGATGCAAGGCTCGTACTTGTGCTCTGCAAAATCTACTGTTGTGTCTGCTGCACCGGTGATATTGAGGCCTCGAACCATGTCACGCTTCGCCATCTCCTGCACGACTGCGGCAACGAGTGCCCCAGCCGCCGATGCCACAGCTGCAGGTCTGCTCCCCCAGCTTTTGCGAGGTTGACGACGCATGCTGGCGGATCTACTACATTTGTTGCTGAGGGGATGATCTTGGTCTCAACAATGTAGAGATCTCCCTCGCGCTTCCCCTCGAGCACAACCTCGCCGCCGCCGTCCATCCGCACGACTGCACCTTTCCTGCGGAAGAGCACTTCATAGCCCTTGTCTGTCAAGCGGCTCACACTCAAAATGTCAGCCAGGCCGGGGACATGTTGCATGTTTTGGATAACACATTGCACCTTTTTACCACCAACCACCACCTCCACGTCCACATAACTTTGGCCGGCCGCAGGTTCAACCTTGTCGTTGGTGACCACCATGGACTTTGCAGACTTGGAGTAGTTGATGAACCCCACCTTCTGGACTTGGGTATGCTCCTCCGCACCTGAGTCAAGGTACCTCTGGTTGGTACCCTTCAGTTCGCGGTTCCTTGTGCCGTTGAGGAGCGCCGTCTTGCCTTTGGTACCCTTGCCGCCGGCCTACGCATCCTCCGGACACTCCTTGGCCCAAGGGCCATCCTTTCCACAGTAAAGGCATGCACCCATCTTGCCGCCCTTCTTGCCGCCGCCCTTACTGCCGCCTCGCTTGTCATTGATGCTGCCACCCTGTGTTTTGGTGACCAGGGCAGTTGAGGATGACAAGGTCTTGCCACCGCTGCAACGGTGCACCTCGTTGCGGATGTGCTCGGCAACTGCAACGTAGGTGAGTTTATCCTCCTCCCAACCTCTCAGCACGGTGATGAGAGGACCCCAACTATCGGGTAGAGCCATGAGGAGCGCCATCGCCTGCATATTTGTATCAATCTTCCATCCCACATCATTGCAATGTGAGGCAAGGAACTCGATCTGTTGCATGGCGGAAATGACGTCCTTATCCTCCTTAATCCTAACCGTCAAGAGTCGCTTCATTGCAAATATCTTGTTCGCTAGGGATGTTGACTGGTAAATGGAGCAGACGTTCTTCCATGCATCAGCTGCCAAGTCACAGCCCTGGATGTAGCTCCACTAAAACTCATGCAGCGCCGACAATAGGAGCATCAGGACCTCCGTGTTCTTCGTCGCGAAGGCTGTCTTCTCCTCCTCCGTTGCGCTCACATCTTGAGCCTCCGTGCCCTTCATAAGCTCCAGCAGTCCCTTGTGCGCGAGGTAGATTTCAAAGTGCCACCACCACAGCCTAAAACCAGGACCGCCCATGTACTTTTGGATGGGCGAGGACTCTGTCTTCTGCGATGGACAGTCTCAAAGTGTGACGGCCACGTCGTCCGGAGCGACACTCCCGTGCATTGCAAAAACCGTGAAAGTCTTGGTAGGCAGGTCAGGGCTCTGGGCCCAGAACCCTTTGTCAGGAATTCTGTCTTGGCGTATCCTAAACCACCTAAGTGTGCATGGCTTCTTAGTGCAAAGAGACTTCCAAGGGAGGTGTGCGCTTTGGGTCGCCACAACACCAAGGGAGCATAAATTTGGCAAAATGCAGATTGCGGAAACTGAGAAAGTGTGAGAATCATTAATGGTTACTTATTTTGGTGAAATTACATCAGATTCTAATAGCCTGTGATCTGAGCTTTCCAAGGCATCCAAGCACGCCCAAAACGAAGAAGCATAGCCCCTGATACACCCATCGAAGCAACCCTTGGTGGAGCCGTCTTTGGCTGCGACCAACGCGAGTCGTCTCCGACACGAGTCGACGACGGCTCGAGCGCCTTTCTTTGATTGACAAGTCAAAGGGCGGCTTGTCCTGGTCCAGGGAACCTGCCTGGTTGCTTCCTCTAGGGCCTTGGGGTCTATGGAGCCAGTTGGAGCTGAACACGGACCACCGGCGGTGGAGTATCCCGTCACCCCGTAAAGGTACCAGATTCCATCCGCCGCACCACCCGAACGTTTGGGTAGGGCTAACTTTCTGAATTCTCAACCAAATTGAGCAACTGAAGGCTCTCAATTGCATGACAAACTCCAAGGCGTCCAAATCGGCAATCAGATTGGACATCTAACCACTCTCTAGTGGTTGAACAAAGAAAATGGCAAACGACATCCATGGCAGGGGCACCTTGTAACAAAAACAATTGGAGCAAGGCCAAGACAACTAGAGCAAGCCCAAAACAACTGGAGCAGGCCCAAGACAACTGGAGCAAGGCCAAGAAAACTGGAGAAAGGCCAAGACAACTGGAGTAAGGCCAAGACAACTGGAGCAAGGCTAAGACAGCTGGCGCAAGCCCAAGACAACTGGAGCAAGGCCAAGACAACAAGAGCAAGCCCAAGACAGTTGAAGCAAATCCAAGACAACTGGGGCAAGCCCAAGATAACTTGAGTAGGCCTAAGACAACTGGAGCAAGGCCAAGACAACTGGAGCAAGCCCAAGACAACTCAAGCAGGCCCAAAAAAACTGGAGCAAGCCCAGGAAAATTGGAGTAATTCCAAGAGAACTGGAGCAAGCCCAAGACACCTGGAGCAAACCCAAAAGAACTGGAGGAAGGGCAAGACAACTGGAGCACTCTGGCTGAACTCTGGTACAACTCCGGCACATTTTTGGCACAACTCTGGAAAAACTTCGAACAACTCCGGGACAACTATGGCACAACTCCTGCATAACTCTCGCACAACTCTGGCACAACTTTGGCACAACTCTAGGAAAACACTGGCAAAATTGTGGCACCACTCTGGCACAACTCTGGCAGAACTTTAGCAAACTGTGGCACAACTCCAGCACGACTATGGAAGAACTCTTGTACAACTCTGGCACAACTCTGGCACAATTCTGACACAACTCTGGCACAACTTTGGTACAATTCTGGCACACCTCTGGCACAACTCTGGCAAAACTCTTGCACAACTCTGGCACATATCTGGCACAACTCTGGCACAACTCTGGCACAACTCAGGCATCACTGCTCCACAACTCTGGCACAACTCTGCCATAACTCTGACACAACACGAGCACAACTCTGGCACAACTCTAGCACAACTCTGCCACAACTCTGGCATTACTACCGCACAAATTTAGAAACTCTGGCACCACTCTGGCACAACCCTGGCACAACTCCGATAGAAATCTGGCACAACTCTGGCACACTATGGCAAAACTCTGGCACAAATCTGGCACAACTCTGTCAGAATGAAGCCTTGACAAGAAAAGGAGGAATATAAAAATGTCTCAATAACAGTTCAGATCCAGTCACCAAACCACCTTGACCAACGGTCCTCGGGTCATCCGACCGTTAAGGTCTCTTGCTCAAGTTACTCCTTAATAAAATGACACCAGACACCCGCGTCCGACTAGCGGAAGGAAGCCATTCCTTTGCTATTTTGTCCTGTTCTGCTGCTTTGCCACCGTGTTTTGGCTCTGCTCACTTGTCGCTCAGTCTTCTCTTGTCATCGAATCTCAGCTCACGATCCTTCCCTCCATAGCAATCACTCCATCGTTCAACTCTCATCTACCCATCACTTCCGGTCCGCCTTAACGTTCTCTCGTTGGTTCTGTTTCTATCTCACAACTCTACTCTGCAGCACAAAACGTCTTGCCAAATTCCTACGACTAACTTCTTGCGTTTTCTCATGGCTCCTCGCTTCTGTCACCAGTCCGACATGCTTTTGCATGCCTCGTTGTTTCTTCCTGCTTCTTCTCTCTGCTCTTTTCTGCTTACAGTTGTCTTAGGCCTGCTCCAATCTTCTTGGCCTTGTTCCAGTTGCCTTAAGCTTGCTCCAGTTGTCTTGGGCTTGCCCAAGTTGTCTTGGACTTGCTCCCTTTGCCTTGGGCTTGCTCCAGTTGTCTTGGCATTACTCCAGTTGTCCTCGGCTCCCCCCAACTATCTTGGCCATGCTCCAGTTTTCTTGGCCTTGCTCCAGTTGTCTTAGCCTTGATTTAGCTTTCTTTCCCTTGCTCCAGGTGTCTTGGGCCTGCTCTAGTTGTCTTGGGCTTGCTCTAGTTGTCTTGGCCTTGCTCCAGTTGTCTTGGCCTTGCTCCAGTTGTCTTGAGCGTGCTCCAGTTGTATTAGGCTTGCTCTAATAGTCTTTCTCTTGCTCCAATTGTCTTGTGCTTGCACCAGTTGTCTTTGGCTTGCTCCAGTTGTCTTGGGCTTGCTCCAGCTGTCTTGGCCTTGCTCCAGTTGTCTTGGCATTGCTCCAGTTGTTTTGGGCTTGCTCCAGGTGTTTTGGGCTTGCTCCAATTGTCTTGGCCTTTCTCCAGTTTTCTTGGGCTTGGTCCACTTGTCTTGGGCTTGCTCTAGTTGTCTTCGGCTTGTTCCACTTGTCTTGGGCTTGTTTCAGTTGTCTTGGGCTTGCTCCAGTTTTCTAGGCTGTGCTCCAATTCTATCAAGCTTGCTCCGGTTGTCTTGGGCTTGCTCGAGTTGGCTTGGCCTTGCTCCAGTAATCTTTGGCTTTCTAGAGTTGTCTTGGGCTTGGTCCACTTTTACAAGACTTGCTCCTGTTGTATTAGGCTTGTTCTTGCTGTCGTGGGCTTGCTCCAGTTGTCTTGGGCTTGCTCCATTTGTCTTTGCCTTGCTCCAGTTGTATCAGGCTTCCTCCATGTGTATTGGGCTTGCTCTAGTTGTCTTGGCTATACTCCAGTTATCTTTGGCTTGATCCAGTTGTCTTTGGCTTGCTCGAGTTGTCTTAGCCTTGCTCGAGCTCTCTAGGACTTGGTGCACTTGTCTTGCACTTGCTCCAGTTGTCTTGGGCTTGCTCCACTTGTCTCCGCCTTGCTCCAGTTGTCTTGGCCTTGCTCTAGTTGTTTTGGGTTGCTCCAGGTGTATTGGGCGTGATCTAGTTCTCTTGGTCGTGCTCCAGTTTCCATGGGTTTGATCCAGTTATCCTGGGCTTGCTCCAGTTGTCTTGAGCTTGCTCCAGTTGTCTTGGCCTTGCTCCAGTTGTCTTAGGATTGCTCCAGTTGTCTTGGTCTTGTCCCAGTTGGTTTGGGCTTGCTCCCGTTGTCTTCGGCTTGCTCCAGTTGTCTTGGAATTACTCTAGTTGTCTTGGGCTTCCCCCAGCTGTACTGGCCTTGCTCCAGTTGTCTTGGCTTTGCTCCAGTTGTCTTGGCCTTGCTCCAGTTGTCTTGGCCTTGCTCCAGGTGTCTTGGGCCTGCTCTAGTTGTCTTGGGCTTGCTCCAGTTGTCTTGGCCTTGCTCCAGTTGTCTTGGCCTTGCTCCATCTGTCTTTGGCCTGCTCCAGTTGTCTTGGGCTTACTCCAATAGTCTTGGGTTTGCTCTAGTCCAAGACAGCTAGAGCAATGCTAAGACAACTCGAGCAAGCCAAAGGCAACTGGAGCACGCCCAAGAGAATTGGAGCAAGGCTGATACAACTGGAGCAAGACCAAGACAAATGAAGCAAGCCCAAGACAACTGGCGCAAGCCCAAGACAACTGGAGCAAGCTGAAGATAACTGGAGCAAGCCCAAGATAAGTGGATCAAGCTCAAGACAACTTGAACAAGGCTAAGACATTTAGAGCAAGGCCAAGGCAACTGGAGCAAGTCCAAGACAGCTAAAGCTAGGCTAAGACAACCGGACCAAGCCAAAGAGAACTGGAGCAAGCCACAACTAATGGAGCAAGACCAAGATAACTAGAGCACGAGCAAGACAATTGGACCAAGCCCAAGACAACTGGAGCAAGGCCAAGACAACTGGGGCATGAAAAAGACAAATGGAGCAAGCCTAAGACAATTGGAGCAAGACCAAGACAGCTGGAGCAATGCCAAGAAGTCTGGAGCAAGCCCAAGACAAGTGGAGCAAGCCCAACAAAACTGGAGCAAGGCCATGACAACTGGAGCAAGCCCAAGACAACTGGAGCAAGTCCAAGATAGCTGGAGCAAGCCCAAGACAACTGGAGCAAGGCAAAGAAAACTGAAGCAAGCCCAAGACAACAAGAGCAAGCCCAAGACAACAGGAGCCAGTCCAAGACAGCTGAAGCAAGGCTAAGACAAGTTGAGCAAGCCAAAGACAAGTGAAGCAAGCTAAATATAACTGGAAAAAGACCAATAAAACTGGAGCAAGCCCAAGATAACTGGAGCAAGCTTGATACAACAAGAGCAAGGCCACAAAAACTGGAGCAAGCTGAAGACAGTAGGAGTAAGCCCAAGACAACTGGAACAAGCCCAAGACAGCTGGAGAAAGCCCAAGACATATGGACTAAGCAAAAGACAAGTGGAGCAACGCCAAGACAATGGGAGCAAGGCCAAATAAACTGAAGCGAAAGCCCAAGACAACTGAAGCAAGTCCAAGACAACTAGAGCAAGTCCAAGACAACTAGAGCAAGGCCAAGACAACTGGAGCAAGCCCAAAACAACTGGAGCAAGCCCAGGACATATGGAGCAAGCCCAAGACATTTGGAGCAAGCCCAAGACAACTGGAGCAAGGCAAAATACAACTGGAGCTAGGACAAGAAAACTGAAGCAAGGCCAAGACATCTGGAACAAGCCCAAGACAACTGGAGCAACGCCAAGACAACTGGAGCAAGCCCAAGACAACTGGAGCAAGCCCAAGACAGCTCGAGCAAGCCCAAGACAGCTGGTGCAAGCCCAAGACAACTAGAGAAAGCCTAAGCCATCTGGAGCAAGGCCAAGACAACTGGAGCAAACCCAATACAACTGGAGCAAGCCCTAGAAAGCAGGAACAAGCCCAAGACAACTGGAGCAAGCCCACGACAACTATGGCAATCCCAAGATAACTGGAGTAAGAATAAAACAACTGGAGCAAGGCCAAGCCAAGTTGAGAAAGCCCAGGGCAACTGGAGCAAGCCCAAGACAAGTGGAGCAGGCCCAAGGAAACTAGAACAAGGCCAAGACAAAAGGAGCAAGCCCAAGACACCTGGAGCAAGTTCAAACCAACTGGAGCAAGGTCAAGACAACTGGAGCAAGGCCAAGACAACTGGAGCAAGGCCAAGAAAAATGGAGCAAGCCCAAGACAAGTGGAGCAAGCCCAAGACAACTGGAGCAAGTCCAAGACAACTGGAGCAAGCCAAAGACAACTGGAACAAGTCCAAGACAACTAGAGCAAGGCCGATACAACTTGAGCAAGCCAAAGACAACACGAGCAAGCTAAAGACAACTGGATCAAGGTGAAGACAACTAGAGCAAAGCTGAGACACCTGGATTAAGCTCAAGACAACTGTAGCAGGCCCAAGACAACTGGAGCAAGGCCGAGACGCTTGGAGCAAGGTTAAGACCCCTGGAGCAAGGTCAACATAACTGGAGCAATGCCAAGACAGCTGGAGCAAGCCCAAGAAAACTGGAGCAAGCCCAAGACAACTGGAACAAGGCCACTACAACTAGAGCAAGCCCAAGACGAATGGAGAAAGCCCAAGATAATTGGAGCAAGCCCAAGACAACTGGAGCAAGCCCAAGACAACTGGAGCAAGGCCAAGACAACTGGAGCAAGGCCAAGACAACTGGACCAAGGCCAATAAAACTGAAGCACAACCAAGACAGTTAGAGCAAGCCCGAGAAAACTGAAGCAACACCAAGAAATTTGGAGCAATCCCAAGACAACTAGAGCAACCCCAAGACAGCTGGGGCAAGCCCAAGACAAGCGGAGCAAGACAAGAAAACAGGAGCAAGGCCAAGACAACTTGAGCAAGCCCATTACAACTGGAGCAAGGCAATTGGAGCAAGCCGAAAACAACAGGAGCAAGCCCAAGACAACTGGGGCAATCCAAGACAATTGGAGCTAGCCTAAGACAACTGGAGCAAGTCTAAGCCAACTATAGCAAGCCTAGGACAACTGGAGCAAGCCCAAGACAACTGGAGGAAGCCCAAAACAACTAGAGCGAGGCCAATACAACTGGAGGAAGCCCAAGACAACTAGAGCAAGCCCAAGACAACTGAAGCAAGTCCAAGACAATTGGAGCAAGGCCAAGATAACTGGAGCAAGCGCAAGACAACTGGAACAAGAATAAGACAACTGGAGCAAGGCCAAGAAAACTCGAGCAGGGCCAATAAAACTGGAGCGAGACCAAGACAATTTGAGCAAGCCTAAGACAACGGGAGCATGCCAAAGACAACAGGAGCAAGGCCAAGACAACAGGAGAAAAGGCAAGACAACTTGAGTAAGCCCATGACAACTGGAGCAGGCCCAAGACAACTGGAGCAATTTCAAGACAGCTGGATTAAGCCCAAGACAACTGGAGAAAGGCCAAGACAACTGGAGCAAGCCCAAGACAACTGGAGCAAGCCGAAGGCAAATGGGGCACGCCCAAAACAACTGGAGCAAGCCTAAGACAACTGGAGAAAGCCACTGATAACTGGAGCAAGCCCAAGAAAATTGGAGCAAGGCCAAGATACCTGGAGCAAGCCCAAGACACCTGCAGCATGCCCAAAACAGCTGGAGCAAGACCAATAAAACTGGAGGAAGGCCAAGACAACTGGAGCAAGCCCAAGAGAACATGAGCAAGCCCAAGAAAACTGGAGAAAGTCCAAGACAGCTAGAGAAATGCTAAGACAACTTGAGCAAGCCAAAGGCAACTGGAACAACCCAAACATTACTGGAGCAAGGCCAAGACAACTAGAGCATGTCCAAGACAACTGGAGCAAGGATGATACAACTGGAGCAAGGCCAAAGCAACTGAAGCAAGCCCAAGACAACTGGAGCAAGCCCAAGGCAACTGGAGCAAGCCTAAGATAACTGGAGCAAGCCCAAGACAAGTCGACCAAGCTCAAGACAACTGGAACAAGGCCAAGACATCTAGAGCAAGGCCAAGACAACTGGAGCAAGCCCGAGAGAAATGAAGGAAGCCGAAGAGAACTCAAGAAAGCTCAAGACAAGTGGACCAAGTCCAAGACAAGTGGAGCAAGTCCAAGAAAAATGGAGCAAGGCCAAGACAACTGGAGCAAGCCCAAGACAACTGAAGCAATTCCAAGACAACTCGGGCATGTCCAAGAAAACTGGAGCAAGGACAAGACAACTGGAGCAAGCCCAAGACAACTGGAGCAAGCCCAAGTCTACTTGAGCAAGGCCAGAACAACTGGAGCAAGCCCAAGATGACTGGATCAAGCCCAAGACGATTAGAGCAGGCCAAAGACAACAAGAGCAAGCCCAAGGCAAAAGAAGCAGGCCCGAGACAACTAGAGCAAGGCCAAGACAACTGGAGCATAATGACGAACCAAAGTAGGCATATGTCACTGTCCATGACCAAAAGAGTTCTCTATGTGTGGTCAACTTTGCCAACTCATAGTACGAGTCCCAAATGGTTAGTGAGGGAAACAATGGTTCGGGAATACTAGTTGTCAACTTTCAAGTACAAAGACCTTCAATAAGTAGTGGCACGGTGTGGCTACCATTCACAATAACCAACCAAAGTAGGCATGTGTCACCGACCATGACCAGAGAATTTTACTCTATGGTCAACGTTGACAACTCATAGTACCAGTCACAAATAGTCCGAGGGGGAAACAATGGTATGGGAATACTAGTTATTGAATAGAAAGTACAAAGACCTTCAATAAGTAGTGGCACGGTGTGGCTACCATGCACAACCACCAACCAAAATAGGCGTACTTCTCTGAATATGACCAGATAACTTCACTATGTGTGGTCAACGTTGACAGCTCATAATACGAGTCACAAGTGGTGAGAGGGGGAAATAATAGTTTTGGAATAATAGTCATCAACTAGCAAGTACAATGACCTTCAATAAGTTGTGGCACGGTGTGGCTTCCATGCACAACGACCAACCAAGGTAGGCACATGTCACTGACAATGACCAAATAATACCACTNGGTCAGAGGGGGAAACACTAGTTTGGGAATACTAGTTATGGATTAGCAAGTACAAATAGCCTCAAAAAGCGGTGGTACAGTGTGGCTACCATGCACAATGACCAATTAAAGTAGGCATATGTCACTGACCATGAACAGAAAATTTCGCTATCTGTGGTCAACGGTGACAACTCCTGATACAAGTCACAAATGGTTAGAGGGGAGAATAATGGTTTGGAAATAAAACTTATCAACTAGCAAGAACAAAGACCTTCAATAAGTGGTGGGAAGGTGTGGCTACCATGCATTATGACCAACCAAATTTGGCATATGTCACTGACCATGACTAAAGAATTTCACTATGTGTTGTCAACGTTGACAACTCATAATACAAGTCACAAATGTTCAAAGGGGAAGACAATGGTTGGAAATACTAGTTACCAACTAGCAAGTACAAAGACCTTCAGTAAGTAATGGCATGATGTGGTTACCATGCACAATGACCAACCAAATAATTCATATGTCATTGTCCATGACCAAAGGATTTCACTATGTATGGTCAATGTTGTCAACAAATAGTACGAGTCACAAATGGTTAGAGAGGGAAAGAATGGTTTGGGAACACTAGTTATCAGAAGGGAAAAGAGTTGTTTGTGAATATTAGTCATTGACTAGAAGGTACAATGACCTTTAACAAGTAGTGGCACGGTGTGGATACCATGCACAATAACCAACCAAAATAGGCATATGTTACTGACCATGACCAAAGAATTTCACTATGTGTTGTCAACTTCGACAACTCATAATAGAATTCACAAATTGTGAGCGGGGGAAACAATGGTCTGGGAATACTAGTTATTGACTAACAAGTACAAAGACCTTCCATAAGTTGTGGTACGGTTTTTCTACCATGCACAGTGACCAACCAAAGTAGGCATATGTCACTGACCATGACCAAACCATTTCACTAAGTGTGGTCAATGTTGACAACTCATAATACAAGTCACAAATGGTGAGGGGGGGAAACAATGGTCTTGGAACAATATTTATTGAATAGCAAGTACAAAGACCTTTAACAAGTAGTGGCACGGTGTGGCTACCATGCACAGTGACTAACCAAAGAAAGCACATGTCACTGACCATGACCAAAGAATATCACTATGTGTGGTCGACGTTGACAACTCATAATACAAGTCACAAATGGTCAGTGGGGAAAACACTGGTTTGGGAATACTATTTATTGACTAGAAAGTACAAAAAGCTCAAATAAAAGGTGGCACGGTTTGGCTACCATGCATAATGACCAAGCAAAGTAGGCATATGTCACTGACCATGAGTAGAGAATTTCACCATGTGTGGTCAACGTTGACAACTCCTAATACGAGTCACAAATAGTCAATGGGGAAAACAATAGTTTGGGAATAATTCTTATCAACTGGCAAGTGAAAAGACCTTCAATAAGTAATAGGACGGTGTGGCTACCATGCATAATGACCAACCAAAGGCGGCATTTTTCATTGACCATGACCAAAGAATTTCAATATGTGTTGTCAATGTTGACAACTTATAATACGAGTCATAAGTGGTCAAAGGGGGATACAATGGTTTGGGAATACTAGGTATCAATTGGCAAGTACAAAGACCTTCAATAAGCAGTGGCAGGATGTGGCTACCATGCACAATGACCAACCAAACTAGGCACATGTCACTAACCATGTCCAAAGCATTTCACTATGTATTTTCAATGTTGTCAACTCAAAGTACGAGTCACAAATGGTTAGGGAGGGAAACAATGGTTCGGGAATACTAGTTATCAGTTACCAAGTACAAAGACCTTTAATAAGTAGGAGCACGATGTGGCTACCATGCACAATGACAAACCAAAGTAGGCATATTTCACTTACAATGACAAAACAATTTGACTCTGTGTGGTCAAAGTTGACAACTCATAAGACAAGTCACAAATGGTCAGAGGGGGAAACAATGGTTTTTTAATATTAGTCGTTTACTAGGAAGTAAAAAGACCTTAAATAAGTAGTGGCACAGTGTGGCTACCATGGACAATAACCAACCAAAGTAAGCATACGTCACTGACCTTGACCAGAGAATTTCTCTATGTGTGGTCAACGTTGACAACTCATAATAGGAGTCACAAATGGTCAGCGGGGGAAACAATGGTCTGGGAATACTAGTTATCAACTAGCAAGCAGAAAGACCTTTCATAAGTAGTGGTATGATGTTCCTACCATGCACAGTGACCAACCAAAGTAGGCATATGTCACTGACCATCACCAAACAATTTCACTAAGAGTGGTCAACGTTGACAACTCATAATACGAGTCACAAATGTTGAGAGGTAGAAAAAATGGTTTTGGAACAATAGTTGTCGACTAGCAAGTACAAAGACCTGTACTAAGTAGTGGCACGGTCTGGCTAACATGCACAATGACCAACCAAAATAGGCACATGTCACTGACCATGACCAAAGAATTTCACTATGTGTGGTCAATGTTGACAACTCATAATACAAGTCAAAAATGGTCAGAGGGGGAAACCCTGGTGTGGGAATACTAGTTATTTTCTAGCAAGTACAAAAAGCTTCAATAAGCGGTGGCACGGTGTGGCTACCATGCACAATGACTAACCAAAGTAGGCATATGTCAGTGACCATGAGCAGAGAATTTCACTATGTGTGGTCAACGTTGACAACTCCTAATACGAGTCACAAATGGTGAGAGGGGAAAAACAATTGTTTGGGAATAATACTTATCAACTGGCAAGTACAAAGATCTTCAATAAGTAGTAGGATGGTGTGGCTACCATGCATAATGACCAACCAAAGGCGGCATATGTCACTGACCATAACCAAAGAATTTCACTAAGTGTGGTCAATGTTGACAACTCATAATACGAGTCACATGTGATCAAAGGGGGAGACAATGGTTTGGGAATACTAGTAATGTATTAGAAAGTACAAATAACTTCAACAAGCAGTGGCATGATGTTGCTACCATGCACAATGACCAACCAAAGTAGGCACATGTCACTAATAATGTCCAAAGAATTTCACTATGTATGGTCAATGTTGTCAACTCATAGTACGAGTCACAAATGGTTAGAGAGGGAAAAAATGGTTTGGGAATACTAGTTATCAACTAGCAAGTACAAAGGCCTTCAATAAGTTGTAGCATGGTGTGCCTACCATGCACAATGACAAAACCTATCTATGCATATGTCACTAATCATGACCAAATAGTTTGACTATGTGTGGTTAAACTCGACAACTCATAAGACAAGTCACAAGTGGTCAGAGGCGGAAACAATGGTTTGTGAATATAGTCATTGAATAGCAATAACAAAGACCTTTAAGACGTAGTGGCACGGTGTGGCTACCATGCACAATAACCAACCAAAGTAGGCATATGTCACTGGCCATGACCAGAGAATTTCACTATGTGTGGTCAACGTTGACAACTCATAGTACGAGTCACAAATAGTCAGAGGGGGAAACAATGGTGTGGGAATACTAGTTGTTGAATAGCAAGTACAAAAACCTGTAATAAGTAGTTGTACGGTGTAGCTACCATGGACAACGACCAACCAAATACGCATGTGTCACTGGCCACGACCAAAGAATTTCAGTGTGTGTGGGTAACGTTCACGACTCATAATACGAGTCACGAATGGTTAGAGGGAGAAATATTGGTCTGGGATTACTAGACTAGCAAGTACAAAGACCTTTAATTAGTAGTGGCACGGTGTGGCTACCATGCACAATGACCAACCAAAGTAGGTATGTGTCACTGACCATGACCAAAGAATGTCACTATGTGTGGTCGACGTTGACAACTCATAATAGGAGTCACAAATGGTCAGCGAGGGAAACAATGGTCGTGGAATACTAGTTATCGACTAGCAAGTAAAAAGATCTTGCATAAGTAGTGGCACGGTGTTTCTCCCTTCCACACTGACCAACCAAAGGAGGCATATGTCACTGACCATGACCAAAACATTTCACCTATTGTGGTCAATGTTGACAACTCATAATACGAGTCAGAATTGGGAAGAGGGGAAAACAATGGTTTTGGACTAATATTCATTGACTAGCAAGTACAAAGAACTTCAATATAAAGTGGCACGGTGTGGCTACCATGCACAATGACTAACCAAGGTAGGCACATGTCACTGACCATGACCAAATAACATCACTATGTGTGCTCAACGTTGACAAATCATAATACAAGTCACAAATGGTTAGAGGGGGAAAAAATGGTTTGGGAATACTGTTCATTGACTAGCAAGTACAAAGAGGTTCAATAAGCGGTGGCATGGTCTGGCTACCATGCACAATGACCAACCAAAGTAGGCATATGTCACTGACCATGAGAAGAGAATTTCACTATGTGTGGTCAACGTTGACAACTCCTAATATGAGTCAAAAATGGTCAGAGGGGAGAAAATGCTTTGGTAATAGTTCTTATCAACTAGCAAGTACAAAGACCTTCAATAAGTAGTGGGATTGTGTGGCTACCATGCATAATGACCAACCAAAGTTGGCATATGTCTCTGACCATGACCAAAGAATTTTTCTATGTGTGGTCAATGTTGACAACTCATAAGATGAGTCACAAATGTTCAAAGGGGGAGACAATGGTTTGGGAATACTAGTTATCAACTAGCAAGTTCAAGTACCTTCAATAAGTAGTGGCACGATGTGGCAACATGTTTGACAATTGTGCCCATTGCCATGGCTGCCATGGATGGATTCTCTGGTTCGCCCAGTGGGAACTGGTTGAACATCTGATCTGATTGCAGATTTGGTTTCCTTGGAAGTTTCCATACAAGATTGAGTTTTGCATTGCTCGATTTGAGTGAGTATTCAGAAAGATAGGCCCGTCCGAAGGTCAGGTGGTCGGCAGGTGGAATCTGGGTCTCCGTCATGGGTGACGGAATAATTCCACCGCAGAGGTCCAAGTTCGACTCTAATGAGATCCAAAGGCATTTGGGCCATTGGGAAAGGGACGTGGAAGGTCTTCTTGATGTAAGAGAGCCTCCCACCACGTTTCAGGACCAGGGAGGGCGCTTCGACCCGATGTGGGCGAAGCACCTCCCGTTACCTCCATTCATGGGCATGATGGACGGCTCCACCATAGGTCACTTCAACGGCCATAGCAGGGGTTCTACTGCTCCGTTATAAGCGTGCTTGGATGTGTTGAAATGCTCTGATCATAGGCTATAAGATTCTGATGTTATCTCGCTGTGAATAACAACAATTACCACTTTGATTGAGTACAACTGCTTGCGGCTCATTTCTGTCCATTCTTGACTGTGCTCCTTGGACTCCACACTCTTCCACCTTGGTGTGCATTGGCAACAGAAGTAGGTTCAGCTTGCTCCAAAGAGGCCAGGCATCGTTGAGGGTACTCCCACTCCTCCTTGGGCACAGCCAAGACAGAATTCGTGACGAAGGGTTATTGGCCCACGTGCCCTAAGAGGACCCTTGTCTTCTAAAAGCACGCCATCGCTACAAGCAATGGCAACCACAACCGAGCAAGAGAGCAGCTGTCACATCCCCCTCAAGTTTGATGGGAGGAACTTTCCCCTGTGGAAGTGGCAGGTTGAGATCTTCCTGAACTTCAAGACAAGCCCAAGACAGCTGGAGCAAGCCCAAGGCAACTGGAGCAAGGCCAAGACAACTGGAGCAAGCCCAAGACAATTGGAGCAAGCCCAAGACAACAGGAGTAAGCCCAAAACAACTGGAGCAAAGTCAAGACAACATGGAGGAAGCCCAAGACAACTGGAGCAAGCCCAAGACAATTGGAGCAAGCCCAAGACAACAGGAGTAAGCCCAAAACAACTGGAGCAAAGTCAAGACAACATGGAGGAAGCCCAAGACAACTGGAGCAAGCAGAAGACAACAGGGACAGACCAAAAACAACTGGAGCAAGGCCAAGACAACTAGATCAAAGCCAAGACAGCTTGAGCACGCCCAAGAGATCTTGAGCAGGCCCAAGAAAATTTGATCTAGGCAAAGACAACTGGAGCAAGGCCAAGATAACTGGAGCAAGGCCAAAACAACTGGAGCAATGCCAAGACAGCTGAAGAAAGCTCAAGAAAACTGGAGCAAGGCCGAGACAACTGGAGCAAGCCCAAGACAACTGGAGTAAGCCCAAGACAACTGTGGCAAGCCCAAGACAACCGGATCTAGCCTAAAACAACTGGAGCAAGCCCAACACAAGTGGAGCAAGCCCAAGACAACTGGAGCAAGCCCAAGACAACTGGAGGAAGGCCAAGAAAAGTGGGGCAAGCTCAAGGCAACTGGAGCAAGCCCAAGACAACAAGAGCAGGCCCAAGACAACTGGGACAAGGCCAAGACACCTGGAGCAAGGCCAAGACAAATGGAGCAAGCTTAAGACAACTGGAGCAAGGCCAAGACAAATGGAGCAAGCTTAAGACAACTGGAGCAGGCCCAAGACAACTGGAGCAAGGCCAAGACAAATGGAGTAAGGCCAAGACAACTCGAGCAAGGCCAAGACAACTGGAGCAAAGCCAAAACAGCAGGAGCAAGCCCAAGACTTTTGGAGAAAGGCCAAGACAACTAGAGAAAGCCCAAGACTTTTGGAGCAAGCCGAAGACAATTGGAGCAAAAGACAACTGGAGCAAGCCTAGGACAACTGTGTCATAAGAATGTAAGCATGAGAATAGCAGTAGCAAAAGCAAGCAGAAGCATCGGAACATGCACGAGTACATCAGCGAGGTGACAGAAGCGCAAGTGGTGCCAAGGAGTTAGTCGTAGAGCTTGAGAGAGGCTGAGATTCCAAGCAGATGAGATAGACAGGAGTGGAGTAATTCCAAGAGAACTGGAGCAAGCCCAAGACACCTGGAGCAAACCCAAAAGAACTGGAGGAAGGGCAAGACAACTGGAGCACTCTGGCTGAACTCTGGTACAACTCCGGCAAATTTTTGGCACAACTCTGGAAAAACTTCAAACAACTCCGGCACAACTATGGCACAACTCCTGCATAACTCTCGCATAACTCTGGCACAACTTTGGCACAACTCTAGGAAAACGCTGGCAAAATTGTGGCACCACTCTGGCACAACTCTGGCAGAACTTTAGCAAACTGTGGCACAACTCCAGCACGACTATGGCAGAACTCTTGTACAACTCTGGCACAACTCTGGCACAATTCTGACACAACTCTGGCACAACTTTGGCACAATTCTGGCACAACTCTGGCACAACTCTGGAAAAACTCTGGCACAACTCTGGCACATCTCTGGCACAACTCTGGCACAACTCTGGCACAACTCAGGCATCACTGCTCCACAACTCTGGCAAAACTCTGGCACAACTCTGGCACAACTCTGGAAAAACTCTGGCACAACTCTGGCACATCTCTGGCACAACTCTGGCACAACTCTGGCACAACTCAGGCATCACTGCTCCACAACTCTGGTAAAACTCTGGCATAACTCTGACACAACACGAGCACAACTCTGGCACAACTCTAGCACAACTCTGCCACAACTCTGGCATTACTACCGCACAAAT
>SZWC01001290.1:237444-252424 GCA_023375785.1 Penium margaritaceum | reverse complement strand
GAATGTGGGGGTGTAGCTCACATGGTAGAGCGCGCGCTTCGCATGCGCGAGGTACGGGGATCGATACCCCGCGTCTCCACGTTTTGCTGCTTTCATCGCCAGTCAGACATACCCCTAATGTTCTCATTAGAGCAAATCCAGCGAAGTTGCAGCTGGACACACGTAGGCGAAAAACGTGAAGGATTTTCAGGAAAGCAAAGAGGAGTTGGCTACCTCGAGGAGCGCGCTATCTGCACACTTTGTCATGAACAGAACGCTCCGATTTCAATGGGAGAGCCTGCCTTCACGCATGCCCTTTAGGCAACAGTAGGGGAATTACGGTAAGTATCAGATTACCGTCCAGGCCGAGAAGTAAGGGCAAGTTTGGATGGCCTCGCACAACCGTGCGACGTCCTCCAGCTGCCGACGGGCGCACGACGTGAGCCTTACGTCGCACGACCGTGCGGTCGATCGTCGGGAGGACAGCCACCGGACGTACGACTTCCGCGGTCGCACACGCGAGACAGTAAGCGAAGCTGGACGTCGCACGGATTTCGAGGACAGCACGGCCAATGCGACGCCATCCAAGCTTACCCTAAGACTACCGAGCTCAGGGGCACCACAGTGGTACTTCAGTTCAAACCGTGACATGCGTTTGAGTGGAAAAGGCTGCTTTCAGTTCTCCAGCCGACTTCGAACTGACTTTTTCACATGAGACGACGCAAAAGGTTTTCAGGTATGGGATTCGAACACATGCCCTTTCACACCAGTACCTGAAACTGGCGCCTTAGACCAACTCGGACATTCTGACATGTCCATCGTGATGGGCGGGCAATACCAGTTTTATAGATATTGGTGACTAACGTCTTGAAGAGTAGCTGCGCATTCTGTGTGTGGTGAGTGATGATCAGACCTTTCCCGTGCAGCAGCAATCTGTATGCGAAAGCAGGTTGGCTGGACTAGGCCGCAACGCAAGAGAGTTAGAAAGAACAGCGAATTTCTCTAGCCATGGATTAAAGTGTCGGCTATGCATCGGCAGCCTCACATTCGCTGACGGTATCCGGAAGTGTGAGAACGATCCATTCTACTCACCTGGGCACGCAGTTACCCACGTCACAGCCGCCTGCCCAAACTGACGTGAAGACACGTGATGTAAATAGTAGCGCATGTGTGAGTGTTTGCTGATGCTCTGAGCTTTCTTCCTACCCAGAGGAACAAAAGCATGTCAGTAAGGTGCGACGTCAGCCCTGCACCAAAGATGAGTGCTCAGAACAGAAGATACGACTTGGAGATAGTTCTTCCTCTGGGAAAAGTCTGACACTGCCACGCCACCTGGTGCGGTCTTCAACGAAATTATGAGTGACAGATTAGCGGCGAGGAAGTTTCTCTTCCACCAATCTCATGTCACGAATGCCGGACTTGTAATCGTGAAGGCTGAAGGATCGTCAGAACTGCAGGATCGACAGATCTGCGGAAAGAACGTCAGATACAGAGTCATCAGAGCCGCAGGACAATCAGAGCGGCAGGACCACCAGAGCTGCAGACCATCGGAGCTGCAGGACCATCAGAGCTGCAGACCATCGGAGCTGCAGGAAAACGTCAGAAAACCAGTCGTCAGAGCTGCAGAATCGTCAGACTTGCAGGATCTCAAGGGCTGCGGGATCATCAGAGCTGCAGGACTGTCGGAGCTGCAGGATCGTCAGAGGTGAGGAATCATGAGAGGTGCGGGTTCATCAGCGGTGCAGGATCGTCAGCGGTGCAGGATGGTCAGAGGTGAAGGACTATCAGAGGTCCAGAATGGTCAGAGGTGAAGGATTATCAGAGGTCCAGAATGGTCAGAGGTGAAGGATTGTAAGAGGTCCTGGATGGTCAGAGGTGAAGGATCATCAAAGGTGCAGGATAGTCAGAGCTGCGGGAACGACAGAGTTGCTGGGTCATCGGACCTGAAGGATAGTGAAAGAAGAAACAGCCGTGCACTTCCTTCCGCGAGTGAGCAGTTGCAGGCCTGTTCGTAAGCCGGGTCGAATCCACACTCGGTTGCCGCTGGCTCCTCGCTAGGGACATGTCGGCGAAGGTGGAGGTCGACTGGCACTGAAGATCGAATCTACACAAGGTCCGACTAGCATCGATCAGACTACGTCAGGTGACAGGTCGTGTCACCAGAAGGAAGGGATTGACAGGCGAAAGGAGTATGAGGCACTCGTTCCAACCTTCGCGATAGCTCCGGTGTGGCCAGACCGGAGATGATGCGGGAGGAGCACATCCAAATGTAACAAAACTTGATTTCCGCTTCCACCGTATGAGTTCAACCTTTCCCCCACCCTCCCTCATTGATCAGTCAGCCTCTACCTCCTCCACCCTCAAGGGTCACAAGCTGTACTGCCGACGACAGACGTCGCAGCCGCAGCGTCGAACACGTCTCGCCTCGGCTGCCAGAGCACGTCTGGGACCAACCTGAGAAGTATCCGGATGCGATAGGACAACCGTCGATTGAGCACACTCGACGGTTGCAAGGTGGCGGATGAACGGTGTAGACTAATGCCGCGTTCGGCAAGCTCCTTTTTTTCCGTAGTAAGTGTCGAACCTGAATTGCGCGTTTTTGTGGCCTGTTGTACCGGTATTGTGTATGAACTTTTTATTTCCAGCTTTTTGGGCGTCCTTCCCGTAATTTTGCCAGAAGGCGCTAAGCACTGAAACAAAAGAAAATGAACATTTGAGCCTGATCAATACCGATAATTTTTTGGGTTAGGAAAAGTTGTCCGAGGGGCCCAGGTTCTTTCCTTGTCCCAACGCAAGAAACCGGATCAACGGATCCATTGACACTGGAGCCTGTGTTTGGCATATATGACCAACTTCCTCACCCGTCAAACTGCGTATCAAAAATTGTATTCGTAAGTGAAAAGACTAATGAAAATCGATGGTTTGCAGAAATTAATGAATATCACATATAGCCCGCTATAGTTTTCATTCTGCATGAGGAATGTACATCTGTGCTTTACTGACGTGAAACATTTCAACATTGCTGACAACGTCCATGGCACTCCACTTTCACTCCAACCCTTAAGCTTCCTGGTGACCCTTCATCTTACCAGATACCCTTTCAGCTTGCTTGGAGGGTTAAGCAACCACTGAGCCAATTATGCAACCACCAAGGTGGTTATGCAACCACCCAGGTGATTATGCAACCACCCAGGAGGTTGCGTAACTCCCTTGAAACTCCCAGCCAAGAGGATCCAAGGAGGGGGCCTGCCTCAAGACTACTTAAAGCACCATCAAGTCACTCAATCTTCATGCCTTCAGTTGTCAGCACAAGTAGCCGACCATCAAGCACCCCAAGCCCTTCCTTCCAGCTCTCCAAGTGTTGTTTCTAGCACTTGGACCTTGTACATTGTACACCACACATCGACACTGAGTTTCCTCTATGAGAATGCATCCAGGGTGGACACCCAATGATTGAGCTACGTCCAATTCCTTTCCCTAGCGCTTGGTGCGCTACTCAACTCGTACAGCTACAACACCTAATACTACTACACGTCTGGTTTTCAGACTTAACATGAATCTGCTCGATGGATTCACATCCCTGTACCTACTTCTCCATGTGATGTTTGTGTATGAGTATGTGCTAACTAACTTTGTGTGCTAAATCTTGTGTCCAAGTGTGCTTTCACCAATAAATGTTCCAGTTTTTTTACACACCACACCTTGAGCATGATCAGAATCCATCCAAAAGATGGGAAACATCTTCTTACAAGGCCTATTTTTGAAATTCCTTTATCAACATTTCATCTTGACACACTGGTCATTCGTTTGTTGCGATGTTGATTCTCACTTGTTACATCGTCAGCCAAACCACGAAGGCATGGGTGTAAAGATTCTGCTAGCATACAACAATTGACTTATAGATCGTCTCCACGGTCTTAAGCTTTGAGCACAAAACCTAGACCCTGAACTCATGCCAACTTTGTCCTAGTTGGTCTGTAGAAAAACTAGGAGATTTTCATGATACTGTAGAACTACAATAGTTGAGTAGTATTGTTCATTTATGGTAACATGGAAGTTTCACAACAAATTTGATAATCTCAATCCATGGAAATTTGTTCTCGCATTTTTGTTTATCAATGTTCATGACATGTTCACTATCTCATTGAATAAACATGTCTGTATGGAGTAAGTGTATCACCCTCAAAACTTGTTAGCTTTCTACATTCCATTCATCTTATTGAACACCAGATTATGACTATTGCGGTCTCTAACCATCGTACTACAATGTTTGATATCATAGAAGACCCTTAAAGGATTTTACGGTCCTCTCTGGTGCATTCAAAACTGTCCATGTTGATCATCTTTCATGGGTCATCTATATTTATCCTTTACCTTTGAATGTCTTCATTACTACATGTCAATGTTTAGTCATAGCCACTAGTGAGGCACAAAGATTTCTACCCATCATTTTCCAAGTGATGGGATGTCAAAGACGTTGTCACTGACCATCTCTTTAAGGATACCATACTTGGCACATTCCACCGCGAACTATTTTCTGAAATTCCCTATGAAGAGTTCTTGCCCATGACTGAAAATTAGATCTGAAGCTGCACTCAGTTTTTGAGGCACTGATATCGTATTCCATTGGAATTATATTTTTATGTTTAAGTTTGTGGATATATTTGTATTGTTAAAATAATGTATGTGTGACTTTATGGAATTGTACGTGGTGCACATGTAAAAAGTCACCTTAATGAACAATCCATCTTATAGGTCTCTTGATACTGCCTCAAATTCACCCAATAATTCATCTCAACATACCCCACATATAAATTGTTCAAAAACGTTCTTTCACATACTATTGAGTTTTTGAAAAGGGGATTGCCATTTTAAAAGCATTTGCCTCATGTGTGAAGAATGGCAATGTGTGTCTACATGTTGTAAGTGTTGTGAAATATGTACAAAAATATGTTTTACAATAAAGTCAAACAATACAAGTTCCTACTAGAATGCCTTCAATTACAATTGTATTAGAAGAGTGTTTTGTGGAGTGGATATTGTGTATTATGGTGAAACTACACGTATGTATTAGATTTTTTGTCTTTCTCTATCATTCCTTTGAAAATGATACACTCTTATACTTCTTACATATCTTGATTTTTCAAGGCAAATTATGCGAGATCCAATTGTCCACCATGCCTACCCCTTACCACTTAGTTACGTGGAAAGTCGGATTGGAGAAAAACATACCTCTATTTCTTAACAAGACCAAAATCATGTAACCTTATGAAATAAAATGATCTAAGATGGATTTTGAAATCTTTGCCATGATGATCGTCTACTTAAATAGGCTTGGACAATGTTAAGCTAATGCTGGAGTAATTGTGGATTTCTCTCATTTAATGGTGTCACACCAGAATGTTCCTGAGCATGCATCATATCTTAAACTTTTTATATCAATGGTTCAATCTTATGAAAAATTCTTGCATACAAGAATACACTTCTTGATACATCGATCAAAAGTGCGTTAACTTGAGGTGATTAACCATAACTCGTGTTTGGACGTTGATCAAATAGAGGGCCCACGGGCTTCCTGTACGACTCCAGATACCGGGCTCCTACGAGCCTAGTTATCGTGGATAACTAGCCCCCGGCAAAACCGGACGAACTAGTTAAAAACTAACGAGTTCACCAACGAGAGAACATCCAGAGCATTCTTTGGGTCTGTTTTATCAAAGCAATATGTTTCTTCTTAATACGTCTCAGGAAACTTCAAATAATTTTTTCGATGAGGTTTCTTAAATGGTTTGCTACTTAGTGACAGACAGGGACGAAAGTTGGCCAGTGATGTTTTTGGATTGAGCTTGTCACGTAGTGTAGACCTTCGATGGGCTGTGAGGTTGTCGAGATCGTCTCTCTAGGCCCATTTGTCAGCCAGATTGGCTGGCAGGCCCCAAGCTTCGCGAATCATCAAAACAGGTTTCTTTATCCAACCGTAAAACAAATCAGGGCTCCGAGCTCGAGCTACCCTTCGGGGTATGTAGTACCCTACTGCTATTTACATTCGATATTAACTATTTTTAACGTGGTTGAAACTCGTCGAAAATGTCCTTTCGTCGAATCTGAAGGCGCATCTACTTAATTGTCAGATGAAAAAATCGAATTTTAGGTTGCACACTTAGGGAATTCCGCCAACCTTGTTTGGGAGTTTTTCTGCAAACAGTTGTGTTTTTTTTCCACTGTCGAGGGTGCTTGTGCAAGACCCACTGTCGGCGACGAGGTTCGGTGTGGCTGTTCCACCATACGAACAGCCGCACTCGCACGTTTGGGTGTTTGAGTGCACGAATGCTGTGATTGGCCGGCCATTTGGCCAGCCATTCACTGCATTCGCACAATTCACCGAGCAACAGTCATCGCTGTTGCCGTTCGAATTGTCGAACGGCAGCAGCGAAGGCTGTCGCTCGGTCTCGGCTAGTCTCTTTAATCGAATAAAAAAAACTAAGATGTCCCTTTCATCGATTTTCAAGTGTCATGGGACACATGGATATCGAAATTAAGGTTATATCATGATAATTTCAAAACCCGATTTTCATAGTCGAATAGATTATGCCAAATTCCAGTCGTCGAATATCAAGTGCAGTAGGGTAATTGTTTTCATCGGCTTGTAGACCTATTTTTGGGACGTCCACCAAGCTGCATCTAGGGTTTTTTTCACACTGATCCATCGGAACTCTCGTGCCATATGAGCGTTTCTTGCCCATATGAACTTGACGTTGAATGCTCGCTGTTTGTGAGGCTTTGAGTGAAGCGACTCGGATTTTCTCGGACTTGCTACCGCCTCATAACTGTCACAAGTTTTCACAACTCCCGAGTCGCCGTGGGGAACGTCCTATGCTCGCGTGAATGACGAGTCGAAGAAAGAGACAATCGTTCACGTTGGACAAGCCCAAAAGCGGAAAAAAAAGTGCTTCTACTAGTAGCTTCACAGAGTTGTGATGTTTATCGCTATGAGGACTTGCTACACCCTTCGATGTGAAAGGCAACCTTGTAGCAATCCATTCATCGCCTTGCACCCTGAACTTGTGCGTATGAAGACACGTGGCAGAGTTGCTACGGGTCAATGTGAAAATACCATTAGATTGTCACTTTGCATCTTCCAAAGAATGTACAAAACAAACCAAAAACATTCTACAAAGCAAGTTTTTAAGAAACAAACGAGCTTTGCTTCACACACGATCTTGACTCCTCAACTCGACCAGCTCAATTGACATCATTCTCCAAATGCAAAAGAGACTAGGAAATAATCAACCTCCACACACTCCAGTACAACTAAAGCGATGTAACCCACTCCAACCTAGAATGTGATATCGTACAAAATGTTTCACTTTTGTACTAAAGGTGTTACGCCAAGTCAAACGTGGGTGGTTCACAAGTATGAGGCGCAAAGAAGAAGAAAATTCCAAGAATTGGGACAGTTGGAAAATTTGTACTTATCAATAGGTGTACTTTGGTGACAAATGTCGGACATGTTGAGCGCATATATCCAAAAGTGAGAAACACAATGAGGCATACGTTGGGTCTCCAGCGATGCGTGCGACGTTGCGTGGTGAGTGGTCCCTTCTAGAAACTCCTCCGAGGAGTAAGGAGGTCTCGAGAATATTGAGACGCCGTTATGAAATTCTAGCGCCTTAGAGGAGCTAACCAAACTTTATCAAAAGATCAATACAAATCGCGACACTTATGTCGACCATTCTAGAAAGTGGTTGAATCTGTCAGACCCTTCGGGAATGGAACACCGGAGGTCGGGGCAAGTGGCCAATATGCTTCTGGCTGAAGAGCGTGTATTTCCACGGGTCGATGCAGGTTGGGCCATAAATGTAAACCAAAAATGACCATTCGCGAAGTCCAGGGACTCATGTACGTGTGGGACGTAACACTTTCCCCCATTTTAACCGCGAGATTCCAGTGCATTAGTAGATGCAAGCTAGTGACGCCTGCAGTAACCATCGATCGAATGATTAATGTCTCACAGGTTTTTCTACGCCTCCCAAGTGTTCTGCGTGGCGTGGTAGCCGTGCCACTTGACCAAATATTTGGTCATTTCCCCACAGCATCAGTGTCAAAGGATGTCCCCGATCACGTACTCCGTTACTTCGACCACTTGGATTAGAGGTGGAGGAGCGACAAATCTGCTGAGAAAGCTCTCGCTTGGATCCCGGTAGTGCTTGAGCTTCCAAACGTGGAAAGTTGTGTGGATTGCCATGTTGTCTAGCAAGCGAACTTGAGTGACAACAGGGGTTGCATAGGCTCGATATCAAATGGACACGACCATCGGGGTTTGATCTTTACCAATCCTTGTCCACGTGGATTGATGTTCGCAGGGCTGAGTAGGATGCGATTGCCAGTACTGAATATGTCATCGTTACAATGTTTGTGAACTACTCACTTTATCGTTGCTTCCATCTTTATGAGGGTCTGGCGTGTTTCCTCCCACATACTGGAGAAATCTCGTCGGTGGACGTCAACCATAGGAATGTTCCTTTGCATTTTTAGGTCTTTTGATGGACTGGAAGTTTACCGTAACTACTTCAAACAAAAGTATATCCATCACTATGGAAGTAGCCAAGTTGTATGCAAGCATGGCGGTTGACAGTTTGTCTGTCCAACCAGTGCTATGTGGATCACATAAAGTGCGGAGGATTTGTTTGAGCGTTTGATTGACCCGTTCAGTTTGTCCGTGAGTTTGCTGATGGAACACCATTGAGATTTGGTTCCTATTTCCCTAACGTGTTACCAATTTGTGCCAAAAACAACTAGTGAAGCAGTCTATATTGTTGCTGATGATGGTGTGTGATACTCCGTGTAACCAGACGATCTGGTTTAGAAATAGCCGTGCACTTCCTTTTGCGATGACTATGGTTGACGTCGGGATAAAGTGTGACATTTTGAAAGATATTGTGCACCACCACGGGGATGGCATCATATCCCTATGGAGTGAGAGGCATTCCTATCACGAGGTCCATGTGGATGTAGACCCATGGTTATGTTGGAATATGGACTGATTCAAGAAGTTTCGACGGACTTGTGCGATGAGATTTTTGTCGCTCACAAGTATCACATGATCTGCATAATGTTGCTATGTCAATAAGCATTTGGTCCCACCAATAATACTTTACTTTCTTTTAAAGCATCTCGTCCTCGCCGAAGTATCCACCTGGTCTGGTGTCGTGGCATTCCTCCAATAGCATCCATCATAACTCCTCGTTTGGTGTTATGACGAATTGGCGAGTGAATCGTCGTCATCAGTAAGAGTCGTCAAACCATATCTTGGTTTTTTCATAGCCGCCAAACTCCTCATAACCCTTAGCGAACAACCTCACAAGTCTCATTTGACGAGCAACATGTTAATTTCAGCCATCATGTTTGGCCGTTGACTAGAGCATCCACTGCGATTGTTTTTCGAGGTTGGTACTCGATGTTGTTGTCCAAGTTGGACTCAAGGAACTCCATCCATCGATTTTGTTGGCGGCCCGGATTTTGCTGATTCTTCAGGTACATGAGTGTGTGGTGGTCAGTGAAAAAAATACATCATAGGAATTTCACGTAGTACCGCCATGTCTTAAACGCGTCCACGGCCAATAGTATCTCTTTCTTGTGCACCACATAGTTAATTTTTAGTCTGTGTAGTTTTTGTGACATATACATGACCGGTTGTTCTCCACCACCATTGTCTTGCAGGAGAACAAATCGGACTACTCAATCATATTTGTTGGTGGCCATGCCATTCTTCATCATTGGATCTGCCAATCGTAAGGTTGGCACCAAGATCATGGTATTTATCAAAGGCTTAAACGCTTCTTGTTTGTTGTCTTCCCAACTCCACTCAGTAGTGTTATGAGTGAGATCAGAGAGAGGCTGACATCCGAGTGCAATTATTTATACATCGACGGTAATAGTTGCATGTACCAAAACACCATAGCGACTACATCCACTTTCTTCGGGTCCATAGTGATTCGTCCACCGCCAATGATGTGGTCCAAAAACTCGAATGAACGACGACAAAAGGTGTACTTTGATGTAATTTCTTTCTTTTTAAGCTCTGAAAATGTTTTCAAGGATGTCCATGGTTCTCCTCAAGAGTGCGCTGTACACCAGCATGTCGTCAAGATACAGGACGAAAAATTCATCGAGGTATAGTCGAAAAATGTTGTTATCTACTGCCATGAAGTTTCAGGGGCATTTTTTAGTCTGAACGGCATGACCTTGAACTCAAAATGCCCGTATCTATAGTGAAATGTCGTCTTCTTGATGTCCATATCAGATACGTGGATCTGATGATAGTCACTGTGCAGGTCAATCTTGTGAAAATTCTTGGCCCAAGGAGTTGTTTCAAAAAGTTCATCTAGTTGCAGAAGGGAGTAGTAATGGTTTCACGGTGATGTCGTTCAATGCTCGGTAGTCCACACACATCTTCATCTTGCCTGTTTTATTTTGTACAAAAAGTACAGGAGTTGTGTAGGATAACATGGATGGGCAGAAGAACCCCTCACCGAGTATCTTATCAAGCTGTTTTTTAGTCCGGCCAGCTCGTGTTCATTTATCTGAAGGCTCCTCTTGACCGTCCGTTTGCTGCCTGGCTTCAGATCTATCTGGTGATAAACACACTGTGTGGAGTTAACCCTAGAAGTAGTTCATTGAGAAAAATCCCTTCAATCTTGTCGACAAGGGATGCAAACTCCTCCAAAACGGTTACAAACCTTACAGGTGCCGAGGCCGATGTCATTGCATACGCTGTCGTGATATCCTTTTCTCCCCTTGTCTCCACGTGGACAATCTAAGCTTGTGCTATATGTCGCACATATCGTTTGGCCACGTCCAGTAATATTGACTGACGTTTTGCGACTGTTGTGACTTACTTTCCTGCTTCCACTTCTACTACCTTGTAACCGCCGTTACGTCGTGGGTCGCTCGATGATAGGGAGGTGCCATTTTTTGCCATTAATGATTATGTGGACTTTTCTGCTGCTCTAGTCTACATATGGATTCTACCAGAACAAGTAATCTTGCTCGATGATGATTTTGTGGTCATTCATTGGTCAAGTCCTCCAGACCGTTACGTCGTGTAGATCTCGGATTTATTGTCGCTATGGTTCATGAAGTGGACGGATGTGCAGTCATCAATGGACGGTTTTTCCTTCAAAAACTCCCAGTCTAGTTTAAAAACTCAGCTTCTGACCCATGTGGCTACTTATGAAACCATGACAGGTTCCTCCATCCAATAGTGTCGGTACCATTTTGTAACTTTTACAACCCCTTGGTTGCACTTCTAGCAGTATCGTGGGTTGGTCGTCCTCATAACCCTCATCATTTTTTGTGATATATGGAATCCTTGTATGCGGTGATATGAGCCGTTTAGAAGGGCAATCGGTCGCTGAAGATTTCTTTGACCGGATAGGAGGTTCGTTGTCTGCCCCCATCCTTTGTCATACTCTGAATCCTTATTTTCCCTCTACGACTTTCTCCCCTTTTTGGCTCGTTGCTACCATTTTCAATGCTCGCACGAGATGTGTTTCGCCTTCCCGTAAAAACTGTACACCCTTTTGGTCGCGCTGATTGATGGCGCCAATATCCATCATAGACGATGTTTTTTCGACTGTGACCTTCCACTGCCACGGTATGTATTGTGGCTTTGGATTTTCCGTGTGTTGGTTTCGAACATCCAAGCATTGCAGTCTGTGCTATCAATGCGATCAGCCCCTGCGACCATTTTGCAGAAGGTCATCCTCGATGCCAAAAATGGCGACTGCGTGCCTGATGTTAAGTTTGAGGCCTGTCTTTATATGTTAGAAACTGACTTCGTCAAGGGCGAGGTCACCAGCTGGAATGATTTTGTGAAAAATCTATGTACAATCTGCCACGCTTTACTGCTGATGCAAGCATTGAAGCTTTTATCATGCATCATACTTCTTGCTCTTTGTTATCGAGCTTGTGAGTGTGGCCCATGCAAAGTCCATCCAGATTTTTTGTGGATTCACTGAGTCATTTTGGATTGATGTACTTGAGAGGTAGAACGCCTTTGGTCAGTGATGTGAGAGCGGTCGCGTGAGCCATTAATCAAGTTCCACCGGTATACTGCTGCCGATGGATGGTCTTTAGATCGGAACACCAACTTAAAGTTGTGTCACATAAAAACAAGGCCCATAGGTCAATTTTATTTTCATTGTTGTTGACCCCAGCAACGATGAAGTACACCTCTAAATACATTAGCAACCTCAATATTGTTGGTCCTTTGGATTTTGCAAGGTCAAATGACTGAGGAAGTGCCGTTCCAGTTTGGGGTCGCTCAAGAGTTGAGATTTTCTCTTAGTCAGTCCAGCTTTCCATGCTCGCCCATTTTGGAGCTCCTCCATTGCCACATTCAGTTTTTCAGTTTGGTGTAGATGGGTATTGATGCCCTCAATTCCCGATAGCTTGTAGTACAAGTCTCCATTAATGCGAGTGTGTAGGTTGGTGTCTCCCATCGTGCCAAGTGTCCCTGGCGTGTAACGACAAAGATTTTGCTGAGCCAGAGGGGTCCATCACCGGGTTGGACATCGGGGCCGTCACCGCTGCGCCATTTTTCACTGTTGCATAGCTCGCCAAGGGAGCATCGTTGACCATGCACTGCTGGTCCTCCTTCATCAGAATCTTTGCTGGTTATTGCTGCTCGTCATCTCGCTCGCTCCATCCATCGTCATCCTCGCGTCATTTACAAATTCTTGAACATTAGAGATGCGATGAAGACTCGTGAAAGGTTGTCACCATGTAGTTAATGATTTCATTGTCCTCTACTATCGCTGCTATCTGATACCAAGTGTTACGCCGAGCGGAATGTGGGTGGTCCACAAAGATCAGGTACAGAGCAGAAGATGATTTGAGAGATTGAGACAGTTAAGTGTACTTAGATGACAAGTGTTCGACATGTTGAGGATATATATACAATAGCAAGAAACATAGTAAGGCATTTTTTGGATCTTAGGCGCTCAAGCCAAGCGACGCGCGCGACGTCGCGTTGTGAGTGGTTGCAAGTCGACCGAATAGTATCAAAACATTGATACGGTTTGCGAAACTTTTGTCGACCATTCGAGAAAGATTTTTGAATGTGTCAGAACCTTCGAACACAAAATCCAGGAGGTCAGGACAGGTGACTAACATGATGTCAGTTGAACGACATGAAAATCCGTAAGTCGATACGTGCCAAAAATATAAGAACAGTGATGCCCACTCGCATAATTCAGGGACTCGTGTACGTTGAAGACATAAAAAAAGGAATGTGCATTCTTATGAAGAATAAAATTATTTCAAAATTTACAAATCATTGTTCAAGTCTGAATATGATATGAAATTCACTTGTAAGAGAATTATTTGTCATGGGTCATCAACAGATGATGGCTGGATCATACACATATGAAGGGATGATTACATATATTGAGTACGTTAAACAATTGGGTTTAACTATTCCCATGCCCCCATTTTTGTAGAATGAATGAATCGTACCTCCCACTACTCATGGGGACATCGCTTCCTTTCAAACTCGCGATGGAATGATGACATACTTGTTTTACGCAAAACCCCTTATTATGATTTACTGTATTCAATGCTTCACGTGAAAAAGGGGGAATTTGTTTCAAAAAAAAGTTTCAACTGGTCCCAGCCCCCCACTTTTGTAGATTAAATTAACCATGCCCCAAGTCTCACATTTAAGTTAACCGTGTCACCGAATTAAAACATTATATGTCAAATGCCATGAATTTGTAGTTAAATACAGAATACCTCAACTTGGATGAAGTTTTGAGATTGTAAAATCAATATGTAATCTACCCCTACTATTCACCCGTCTCCCTTGTATGTTTGGAATAAAACCGAGTAGGAGTCATCGCTCACGATTGAGTGATGACCCGTTTCTTTTTTCTTCTTTTTTCCTCAAAAGCAAACTGAAGCGGGAGGGCCAGTTCGGCCCTCCCACCTCGCGACAGCGAGGGGGTGGCCGCAAGCCACCCCTCGCTATCGCGAGGGTTGGCCGGTGGCCAGCCACCCGCTGGCTACCAGCCGGCCGGCGGCCGACCGGCTGGGTGGCCGGCCGCCGGTCAAGTGACCGGCCGGCCACCCGCCGGCGAGCCATCGGCCGCCGATCGAGCTGGGGGCTCGATCGGCGGCCAGGAGGCCGTGAGGCCTCGAGGGCCGAGGCCTGTGGCCTCGTGCCCTTGTCCTCGCTCGCCCTCCTCGCTTGTGAGAACAAGCGAAGTCGAGGGATAGAGCGAGGAGCGAGGAGCGAGTAGCGCACGAGAAAAGTCGGCGCGAAATCGCCGATCGTGCCTCGCACGCGACGATTTCGCACCGACGCCTCAAAACGGAAACTCGAGTTCGTTTAGGATGAACTACGAGTTTCTAAACCGGAAAACTCGTGCAAACTCACGAGTTTGAGGTAAAATCCCCTCGTTTTGGACCCAGAACGAGGGGGTTAGGTAAAAACGGAAATGGGCCTCCGGAGACTCGAAAGATTCGAGTCTCCCTGCTCTGGGTCGTTGATGACGATTGCCCCTCAGTCTTGCGAAGGGGGTAAACCCCTGACGTGGACTGAGAACGCCATTCTGCGAACTCCGACGACGACTTCAGAGCAGGAGCTGGAGATCCAGCCCGTTACAGTGGTATCAGAGCGAGACGACCCTCGCGACCAAGGGTTCGACGGAAACGGCGGCTACGACTTAGATAAAACGCCGCTGGCAGCTGCAAGCAGCAGCAGAAACGCCAGAAGGGACTACGGCGTCTACACTTCACCGATTGAAGCACCGTAAAGCGCGTTAGAGAGCTTGAAAAAAGCTTAACTTCGTGGAGACTCTTCCTTCCAGCCTCTGTTCACTTCCAGGGGGCTAGGAAGATTTTTGTGGGGCGGGTTGGGGAGTTTCCACCCTCTAAAACCACAAAATCTTCCTCATTTTGAAGGCTCCTTCAAAATCCCTTCATCCAAAAACTGGGACAG
>SZWC01001290.1:207539-225932 GCA_023375785.1 Penium margaritaceum | reverse complement strand
TGCTGACCTACAAGCTGCAGCTTAGGTCTACGTACCATGCACGTGTTCATGTTTAGCTGGTGATTGAAATTATTAATTTTCTTTCACAATGTTGACAGCTCACTACCTGGCATTCTCACTTGTTGGTCATGAACCGGGACGGTTCATAATAAGTGGGGAGGAATATAGCGGGAGGGCCAGTTCGGCCCTCCCACCTCGCGATAGCGAGGGGGTGGCCGCAAGCCACCCCTCGCTATCGTGAGGGTTGGCCGGTGGCCAGCCACCCGCTGGCTACCGGCCGGCCGGCGGCCGACCGGCTGGGTGTCCGGCGGCCGGTCAAGTGACCGGCCGGCCACCCGCCGGCGAGCCATCGGCCGCCGATCGAGCTGGGGGCTCGATCGGCGGCCAGGAGGCCGTGAGGCCTCGAGGGCCGAGGCCTGTGGCCTCGTGCCCTCGTCCTCGCTCGCCCTCCTCGCTTGTGAGAACAAGCGAAGTCAAGGGATAGAGCGAGGAGCGAGGAGCGAGTAGCGCACGAGAAAAGTCGGCGCGAAATCGCCGATCGTGCCTCGCACGCGACGATTTTGCGCCGACGCGTCAAAACGGAAACTCGAGTTCGTTTAGGACGAACTACGAGTTTCTAAACCGGAAAACTCGTGCAAACTCACGAGTTCGAGGTAAAATCCCCTCATTTTGGACCCAGAACGAGGGGGTTAGGTAAAAACGGAAATGGACCTCCGGAGACTCGAAATATTCGAGTCTCCCTGCTCTGGGTCGTTGATGACGATTGCCCCTCAGTCTTGCGAAGGGGGTAAACCCCTGACACAGACTGAGAACGCCATTCTGCGAACTCCGACGACGACTTCAGAGCAGGAGCTGGAGATCCAGCCCGTTACACAAACTCTGTAGTTTGCAATCAAGATCATGTTTAAAACCTAACACCAATGCTGGAGTTCAATGTTATATAGTTAAGCGGACACCTGCTGGGCCCCAGTACCAGGGGCAAAAAAAGATAACCATCCCAGATTATAACCCCAACGACTCGATTGGAATTGGTGTCTCTGGCNCGTGCCTCGCACGCGACGATTTCGCGCCGACGCGTCAAAACGGAAACTCGAGTTCGTTTAGGACGAACTACGAGTTTCTAAACCGGAAAACTCGTGCAAACTCACGAGTTCGAGGTAAAATCCCCTCGTTTTGGACCCAGAACGAGGGGGTTAGGTAAAAACGGAAATGGGCCTCCGGAGACTCGAAAGATTCGAGTCTCCCTGCTCTGGGTCGTTGATGACGATTGCCCCTCAGTCTTGCGAAGGGGGTAAACCCCTGACGCAGACTGAGAACGCCATTCTGCGAACTCCGACGACGACTTCAGAGCAGGAGATGGAGATCCAGCCCGTTACACAAACTCTGTAGTTTGCAATCAAGATCATGTTTAAAACCTAACACCAATGCTGGAGTTCAATGTTATATAGTTAAGCGGACACCTGCTGGGCCCCAGTACCAGGGGCAAAAAAAGATAACCATCCCAGATTATAACCCCAACGACTCGATTGGAATTGGTGTCTCTGGCTACCTATGGTTTTCACGTAAACATGGGAAGATTTTGTGTCCCGGAAAAACAAATGAGGAAAGTCTTTTCACTCTATCAAAATAGAGCAAAAGTGCCATATTTGATTTTTGTAGGAATCACGAACCAATTTGTTATGTAACTATGAACAAGATTCAAACCCCATCACCCCGAGTTACATTCGAAGGGTTGACGTTTGGTTTTACAGGGGCACGTGTTGGACCCCGCGGTAGCAGGATCCAGCGGGTGTCATTTCAACGCATGGGGAATTTTTGTCCCCATGTGAAAACCTACCGCAAACCNGGCACGGTTCATTTAGTTTTCAGATTCTTGGCATCCTTTTATTAAAATTTCAAACTGGGGGCATGGCTTGTTTAAAGTACAAAGTCATGGCATTTCTCTTAAACGTGGTGCTGAGTAGGGGCATTTCACTAGTCGGGCCTAGAAAAGAAAATCGGGTCATTATTCGATCACGATCAAGCAAAAATTCCATTTTAAGTTTTCTTACTTGATGAACACAACCCCCTCTTTGGCCATGCAAACCTTGTGTAAACAAGCCCCGAATTAAATCCAGAGTTGAGGATTTAATCTACATGCATGCACCTGCTGGCCTCTGTAGTAGCGAGCTCCTGCAAGTTCCAACATTATTCGAAGTAAATTCCTAGCACGTTCCCAGACAACGCATGGGGAGTCTCAAACCTCTCAAAGGAGGGGCTTGCGACTGCTCAACAAAAATGTTGAATTCAACACTCCGACACAATATGGATGTCAAATCTTGTGGATGCAATGTAACGGGTCGTGCCTCCAACTCCTGCACTCAAGTCATTGTCGGAGTTCGTGAAATGGCATCCACAGCCCGCTCGAGGGGTTTTTCCCTCCGCATCACTCTGGGGGCAATTGTCATCAACGTGCAAGGAAACATGAAAATTTCAAGTCTTTAGAGGCCCATTTCTGTTTTTACCTCACACCCTCCTTCTGGATCCAAAACAAGGGGAGTATTACTCCAAACTTGTGAGTTTGTACAAGTTTTCTGGTTTTAAAACTTGTAGTTTGTGCTAAATTAACTCGAGTTTTATTTTTTATGCATCGCTACAAAATCGTTATTTGTGAGGCACAATCGGTGATTTTGCGCCGACACCCTTTTCTCATGTTTCTCTCTCGCTTGTGTCTATCTCTCTTCCTCGCTCGCTCTCACTGGAAAAAAGGGCAAGTGAGGACAAGGGAACGAGGCCACGAGCCTTGCCCTTGAGGCCCTTGTAGCCTCTCAGCCGCCGATTGAGCCACTAGCTCAATCGGCCTCTGGAGGTTCACCGGTGGGTGGCCGGCTTATCACCTGACCGGCCGCCGGCCATGCAGTGGGATGGCCACCAGCCAGCTGCCAGCCAGCCGGTAGCTAGCGGGTGGCTGGCCACCGGCCAGCCCTCGCAAAAACGAGGGGTGGCGGCGAGCCACCCCCTTGTTATTGCGAGGTGGGAGGGCGCAAAGTGGCCCTCCTGCTACATTCCTCCCCTCTTATTATGAATTGTCCCAGTTCATGACCAACAAGTGAGAGTGTAAGATAGTGAGTCATCAACATTGCAAAAGAGAACCAATAACTTCATTCACAAGCTAAACATGAACACGTGCATGGGACTTGGACCTCAGTTGTAGCTTGGCGGTCAGCATGGCTAGTGGCCTCCTCCCTTTAGGCTGGAGCGTACACGCGACAACCATGTTTGGCGTCCCCAACCTCCTGTGGTCGCTGTCCATGAATTCCGTCCCGTGGGAATGTTGTTCACTGTTGTTGCGTTCAGGTGGTGCCTCCTGCCACATGTCGATCTGTGCAATCTACAGCTTGCTCAAGTACTCTTTGGCCACTCCCGTGGGCAACCGAGATTCGGGCTCCCATGAGTTATGTTCACATCCACAAGCGGCCGAATGTACGAGGTATTCCCTAACCACACCCGACCGGAGTGTACACTCTCAGTGATGGAATAGGCAAATGACCTCGTATTGTGCGTCAGCAACAAGGACTGTCGTTGGTGGCTGAAAACTTTCCTCTGTTGTGTATGGAGCGAGCAGGCTCACATGAAATACATTAGTATCTTCATACTCGACGAGAACAGTAATTGGTATGCCACTATCCCAATGTGTGCAACATTGGGGAAAGGCCCAATCCACTTCGATAGAAGTTTGCACATCCCTGGCGACTTAAGTCGAAGGTTCTTAGTGCTAAGAAACGTCTTGTCACTGATGTCAAACAAGACCTCCTGGCGACTTTTGTCGGTATATGCCTTTTGTCGTTGCCGAGCGGCTTGAAGGTGACCCTTCACATTCTGCAACAAGGAGTCTATGCGCTTGGCAAAGGCTTGAGCAGAAGGAACTTGTCCTCGTGTACTCCAAATCTTCACCAATGAAGAGGGTATCATTAGATGCCGACAACTGTCCATCATAATCTATTTGATTTATGTGGAATTGTTCACTAAGTTGTTCAATGTAAACTCTGTAGGTGCTATTAATTCATCCCGGTCATTCATAGCAAGGTCCATGAACATGCAAAAAAATTGTTCTAAAGTGCAATTCATGTGCTCTGCTTCTCCGTCGCTTTGAAGGTGAAACACTGTCGTTGTTTGCGACTCGCTACCGAAGTACTCGTTCATCTTTTGCCAGAACGTACAAGCACAATTTCTATCTTAATCAGAGATAATATGCAACAGCAAGGAGTGGTACTTCACGACACCCTCAAAGAAGAGACAAGCGGTCTCCACTGTGTTCACATCAGTGGTTATGGAAATGAAGTGTGTCATCTTCGTAAGAAGATCCACAACCAGTACTATTGCATCGTGGCCACGGGCCGTGTCCAGAAGACTAGTAATAAAGTCCATACGATGCACTCCCATGGAGTCCCAAGGATGGGAAGCTATTAAAGGAGTCCAGGAAGATTTTTGTTACTAGCCTTGTTTTGAAGACATGGGTCTTATGTCATACAATACTTACAGACATCGATAATCCATCATGGTCGCCAACAGTGGTTCGAGAGTGCCTATCCAATTTTTCTGGGTCCCACATGACCTGCAACTGGCGGGTCATGGAATTGGGAGATGATCTTCTCTCGAAGGTCTCCCGAGTCCGACACATCCATTTGTACTCCGTGATAGAAGAATCCTGGAGCCTCCACCAATCAGTACTTGTCCACATTGTGAGAGTCTTGGAACCAATAATCCACACAGTATCCCATCCGGATCTTTTTTACAAAGCCATTGTAGTGGATCATCTCTCGATATGGTTGCCACAAGGGTGTAGGGGGGTCCAGTGTTTTCATTGTAGCTTTTTCAATGGCCATACAATGCCCACCAAACTTGGTGGTTAATTTAATTTATTGAGACTTCTAGCTTGGTGGATCGGCCATGTTGATGCGTCCTGGCCAGTATTCCCATGTGAACAATAATCTGCTCCAACACACATGTCATCTTGACAGGTTCGGGTGCATTTGGAAAAACACCAATGGGTTGTGGCCGGTCACGACCGTCACACCCCCCTCAGCGTCTTTGAGGTAGCAATGCCAAATTTTAAAAGCATGTACTACCGCGAGGAGTTCTTGATCCCCAGTCGTATACCGTGTCTCAAAGAGGATGAGCTCCTCGCTCTCATCTGTAACTAGGTGACCTTTCTTCATGAGGACTGCTCCAAGTCCTACTACCGATGTATCACATCGTACCGCACACGGTTGTAATGGATCCGGAAGAGCTAAGATGGGAGCTGTGGATAGAAGCTCTTTGAAAATATTTCTCGCAGTCAGATGTCCATTTCCTACGCATATTGTTTTGCATGAGCCTGGTTAGCAAAGCTACCAAGGTTGAATACCCTTATACATACCATCACAAATTGTTTGCAAGGCCAAGGAACAACCTAATCTGTCTAACATTTTCTCGATGTGGCCAATCCACCATGGTTTGGACCTTTTGTGGATCAAAATGGATATCTTCCTTGTCCACTATGTGTCCANAACCAATAATCCACACAGTATCCCATCCGGATCTTTTTTACAAAGCCATTGTAGTGGATCATCTCTCGATATGGTTGCCACAAGGGTGTAGGGGGGTCCAGTGTTTTCATTGTAGCTTTTTCAATGGCCATACAATGCCCACCAAACTTGGTGGTTAGTTTAATTTATTGAGACTTCTAGCTTGGTGGATCGGCCATGTTGATGCGTCCTGGCCGTTATTCCCATGTGAACAAGAATCTGCTCCAACACACATGTCATCTTGACAGGTTCGGGTGCATTTGGAAAAACACCAATGGGTTGTGGCCGGCCACAACCGTCACACCCCCCTCAGCGTCTTTGAGGTAGCAATGCCAAATTTTAAAAGCATGTACTACCGCGAGGAGTTCTTGATCCCCAGTCGTATACCGTGTCTCAAAGAGGATGAGCTCCTCGCTCTCATCTGTAACTAGGTGACCTTTCTTCATGAGGACTGCTCCAAGTCCTACTACCGATGTATCACATCGTACCGCACACAGTTGTAATGGATCCGGAAGAGCTAAGATGGGAGCTGTGGATAGAAGCTCTTTGAAAATCTTTCTCGCAGTCAGATGTCCATTTCCTACGCATATTGTTTTGCATGAGCCTGGTTAGCAAAGCTACCAAGGTTGAATACCCTTATACATACCATCACAAATTGTTTGCAAGGCCAAGGAACAACCTAATCTGTCTAACATTTTCTCGATGTGGCCAATCCACCATGGTTTGGACCTTTTGTGGATCAAAATGGATATCTTCCTTGTCCACTATGTGTCCAAGGTATTCGAGCTCATCTTGTGAAGACTTGCACTTGCTCAGTTTTGCACAAAACGTTTATTCCCGAAGGATTGCGAGGACTTTGCATAGATGGTCTATGTGCTCTTCTATTGATTTGGAGAAAACCATGATGTTGTCTAGGTAAACTAAGACAAACTAACCGAGTTGCTTGATGAATGTTTGGTGCATTTCTCCTTAGAAGGTTGCCAGGGTTTTCACTAGCCCAAAGCACAAAAACCAGAACTGAAAATGTCCCATGTGCGCTCAAAATGCTGTTTTGGGCACATTATCTTCCGTGATGCAGATTTGATGGTATCCTTGAGACAAATCCAAGGATGAAAAGACTTTTGCCCCTTGGACTGGGTCGAATAGGTCCTCAATCTACGGTAAGGGGAATCGATTTTTCACTGTCAGCTTGTTCAACGCTCGGTAGTACACGTACATGTGTAAATCACCGTCCTTTTTGTTCACAAAACTATCGGCACACTGTACTGTGAGCTACTCGGCTCAATCCACCCTTTTGCAAGGTACTCTTTGACTTGGCGTTTGGCCTCCCGCCTTTCCGTCGGGCTGAGGCAATACATGGTTCTGAATGTAGCCACCTACAGCTACAGCGGAATCATGCAGCCCATGTGTCCTTCTAGTGAAAGGCAAGTCGGCGTGTCTTGGAATACATGAGAGAACTCCACCAAAAGAGATTTTATATCTTATGGCGTGTCTCCGTTCACGTTGTCCTCCAATTTTTACAGCTGAGCCAAGAGGTATCGACAAAATTTTCGAATACATCTCTTGACCTGCATCACAAACAAGTTGGTATGTACTTTTAGTCAGGTCGGTGACGATTTGTGTACTTATAATTAGTTTTAAGCGATGATATCCTTTTCAAAGGATCAAGCATTTTGATTCAAAGCACATTAGAGGCTTTTTTTTTTTAGCTAAGGATCGCGTAACACCACGTTGAACAGGTCAAGCACGTTGAGTACCTTCAACTCAAAACTCTGTGTGTATCTTTGAATGCAAGTTTTTGCTCTACAGGTACTGATCACGGGTACTGTACGGTTTTCACTGAAGAAAATTGCATCAGTCGATGGCTTGTGCTTTAGGCCTACCTGTCGGGTAAATCCAAGGCAAACAACATAGTCATTACCTCCAGTGTCTCGTTCACGGGAGCACCAACTAGGTTTCCTTTGGACTGCATTGTCATGTTATCTCTACTCTTTTGAGAGAATAGGCTCCACGACGGCAAGCCAAGTTTGTGATGAACAGGCAATCTATACGGTGGGCACTATAATGCCCATGATTCATCCACTCAAGTCCACATCTCGTGGACACGTGTGAATTCGGCTACCACCTTCAAGCCTTTGAATTTGACTAGGTTAAAATCGTTGACCAAAGATACCACAAAGGTGATTGAATGCACTACTTTGAGGGCGTTTGCTTCAATCACTACATCACATAAATCTTACACAGTGGTTGGTGTTGCCACCACTAAGCATGTTTGATCATGCATCTCGTCCGGAGATGCGAGATTTAGAGGACAATGTCGGTGAGAAAGTGTAGAATGAGGTTCAACAAGAGGTGAGAAGATAAATTATTTTGGACTCATAAAAAACTCAAAAAAATTTACATCCTCATATGAAAACATGAACTCAAAATTGTGATTGAGTTTCTTCCTTGAGTGGTTCCCACTACTGTCACTCAGGGGTGGGGAAAAACCGTACCTCAGCCCTGTCCGTCTCACAGTCGGGCCCATTGCCGCTGCCGCAGCCTTGTCCATGACCATGTCCGTGGCCTCCTACCGCACCATCGTCACGAGGTACCGTAGTTTCGACCAACGTCGCGGCCTCTTGCCCACCACCAGCAGGCACAGGACACTGAGCCCTAAAGTGGCCAGGCTGAATGAACCTGTTGCAGAGTCCATCACGGAAGGCTGTGTAATGATGCCAAAGTGCCGCATGCTGCTTGTCATTTTTGCGGCTATACTTGTGGTTGGGGGCCTTGTGTCCACCAGCCTTCTTGACTGGAGGATTTGTGGGCCACTTGCCTTTAACCCTGTCCTGCTGCCTGGCTGACCTCCCATCACTTGCAGCATCCGTGCGCATGTCGCGGCCTTGCTATGCACGTGCGTTCAGCTGTGCATCTGAGTAGTGCTTTGGGTTTGCTGAATACACTGCGCTCATGTAGTCATGCAATGCCTTGCAGCTTGCCCAAGGCTGATCTGTTGCCGTTGTGGTGGTCTTATCATTTAGCTTCTCACTAGTGAGACCATCACGTAGGTACTCCAGTAGTAAGCAATGTAGATACTTGAATGTCTGGATCCCATTGCCCTTGGTGAAGCTCTTGGCTTCCTCCATGAGTGCGGTGAACTCACTGAAGTATTCCTCAAGTGAGCTACCTAGCTACCTGAATTCCTTAACCTTGTGAAAGGCATGCTACGCCTCCTCACGCTGGTTGCACTTCTTACGTATGATAGGGCAAAAAGCCTGACATGGCATGGGCTACCACTCAAGGTGTGGCTTCTGCGTGCCCCACTCCTTTACCACATTTTTGAAGACCTTGTCTTCCAGTCGCATCATGACAAAGTAATCCAAGTGATCAAGTGGCGGCTTGTAGACATGCAAAAAAATTTCCACACGATTGAGCCAATCATTCAGCCACATGTCCTTTTAGAAGATCTCCATACTGTGGAGGAAGGAGGTGTTCATGGCCAGTCTTGAAGTCTTCGACGTAGGTAAGTTCTCGTTGCCACTGGCATCAACACCTGGGACACGCTGTGATTACTGTTGCATCCGTACCTGGTTCATGCTCTACAACACCTTGTGAAGGTCGTTGTATTTACGGGTTGCCTCATGAGCGTCCAGATGTTGTAGCTGATGATCACGGTCGAGGACCATGATACTCTCCCCGATGTGGGTCAGAGGCTGGCAAACACGAATTTCAGCTATGATGTCGTCAGAGCATCAACGATAGCCACAAGGGCCTCGTACTGTCCGTACACCTTTATCCACTACAGGAGGGTACGGTTCACGTACACGCCTCCAAGGAGTCCTACCTTTCGGAGGAAGCTGTCATCAGCGACGTTGCTTGAGTGGACATGGATCTTCCCCATGGCAATCACATTGTAGGAAGGGGGTCCCTCTCCACTCCTCTGGGTGGTGTTGCACCTCCGCGTCAAGGGTGATCTTGAGTCAACCCGCGGCCTCGACAACCAACTCAGCAAGCCTCCGGTGGTTGGCACAGATCGCCTTCGCGGCGACGTTGTCCAGCTCGTGCTTGCAAGAACTTCCAGCGTGGTTGCTTTGAGTGCCTTTGCTCTTATCGGCAGCCTTGTTGCTGTCGGCAACTTCAGGCGATTAGCTCGTGTTCGTTGCACAATGATGGTGATGATCGTGATCCTCATCACCTTCACCATCATCAACGTCGTGCTCCTCATCGGGGTCCACGCTTGGGTGGTCCTCCTTGAGCACATCCTCTGTCTCGTGTAGGTCACCCACGTGCTCTTCTACGTGCTCGTTGAGCACTTTTTTGGCTTACGCATGCTTCTCGGTATCGCCGAGTTTAGCGCGGATTGCCTTTGGCGGTACGTTTGGCAACTGTGCTCGCAGTGGTGGCTCCTAAGATTAGGAGTCCTCCAAGAACATGTGGTGAGGCTGTCACTACCGTATCCTTCTTGGTCTTGTATGGTCTGGCACTTGCCATTCCGCTGTGCTTGCAACTAGCACGTGAAAACCCTCTTGTGAATGTCACCCCACAACCTTGGAGAGGTGTTGCTTCTCAAGGTGTTTGATTTTGCTCTCACAATCGGCCAGGATACTAGACAAATGTTCTGTTTTCCTACGCCATCACGGACGGTAAAAACACGTAGTAAAAGTCTAGATTTCCTGAGCCGCCACGGTTAGCACAATCATGTGGTAGAAAAAACTATTTCCTAGGCCACCACGGTTGGCACAATTAGGTGGATTGGAGCTGACTTACTAGGCCATGACTCATGGCATTAGGTAGTTGTTAAAAACTAGAAAAACAGAAAATTCAACTTGAAGAAAATTACAAAAGGTGTGAGGGTCGCTCATAGAACAAGGAGGAGAGGAGGAAGAGCAATTCCCCAAAAAACTTGGCAACTCCTCCACTCATTCCTTCCTACAATCTTGTCTTATTATTGTCTTCCTGTCGTCCTTGACCTCCTCTTCACCTTGTTTGATGCCTCTTGCGTCGTTAAACGACGTCTCCCTTTAGCCGGCAATGTTGGAGGAGCCACCAAAAATCTTCAAGGCCTTGCCTTCCTTCTTTTCAGGGTAGTCTCAGGCCATGAGAGTCCCTGGATTTTCAAAAAGGTGCTGCCCTAATGTTTAGTTCAGTGAGGGAGGAGGGAAATTTAAAGATAGGAGGGAAATTGGTGGTTTGGGGATAGGTACTACCCACCCCGTTCAACAAGAATCCACTTAGCCCCGTGGAGTGAAGAAAAAGTGTAGAGGAATTGGGAGGACAAAAAAGAGCTCCTCATGAGCTTTCTAATGTACATTTTGGAGCTTGAAGCGGATAATTGTAGACGCCTTATTCCCTTGTGGATTTTTTGCTACTACTACAGCTACTCACGATGTTCTATACATCACACAGCCGTCAGAATCATCGCACACTTGGTCGCGAGGGTTGTCTTGCTCTAAAAACCACTGTTACGGGTTGTGTCTCTAACTCCTGCATGTAGGTTGTCATAGGAGTGTGTAAAATGACGTCCAGAGCTTGCTCAAGGAGTTTTCCCCTCTACGTCACTCTGGAGGGCAGCTATCATCAACAAGCCATGCAGGGAGACTTGAATATTTCAAGTCTCTAGATGCCCATTTCTGTTTTTACCTTACCCCCTTGTTCTTGGTCCGAAACAAGGGGGGTGTATGGACCCGAACTCGTGAGTTTGTACGAGTTTTCCGGCTTCAAAACTTGTAGTTTGTCCTAAACAGCTCGGGTTTCATTTTTGACACGTCGGTGTGAGATCGTTGCGTGCGTGACACGATCGTCGATTTTGCGTCCACACTTTGCCTTTTTCTCATGTCTCTCTCCCTCGCGTCTATCCTTCATCCTCGCTCGCTCTCACTGGAAATCAGGGCAAGCAAAGGCAAGGGCACGAGGCCACGAGCCTCATCCTCAAGGCCCTTGTGGCCTCTCAGCCGCCGATCGAGCCACCAGCTCGATCGGCGGCTAGTGGCTTGCAGCCGGGTGGCTGTCAGGTCACCTCACCGGCCGCCGGCCATCCAGCCGGCCGGCCACCGGCTAGCCGCCGGCCGGCCGGTAGCCAGCGTGTGACTGGCCACCGGCCAGCCCTTGCAATAGCGAGGGGTGGCTGCGAGCCAACCCTTCACTATTTCGAGGTAGGAGGGCCCGAACCGGCCCTCCAACTACGTGCAAATTCCACATTGAAATCATGTTTTGACAAAAAACTGGGGGAATTTTGATGTTAATTGACCAAGTTTTGGCGTTTCATTATACTTCTTCTAAATTGGGAGCATGTGCTATTCAAACTACAAAATCTTGGCATTTCTCTTAAACGTAATGCACAATTGGGGCATATCACCAGTCGAGCCCGAATACTTATGAATACAATTTAATATACATGAATTCATAGATGTATTCATGTCATTGTCAAGACATGGATACAAGTATGGATATAATGAACAGACGGATCCTAATCCGTGGAAAAATTCCAATTCCGTGTGTAAAAATGAGTAAAGTATAAGAAATTGGTTTGAAGATTGAATTTGAAATGTTGATTTCCAATTAGGATTCAATTGGTCCCATGTCTCCACTTTTGGAGATTAAATTAACGGTGCCCCGATTTTGAGGTTTAAATGAAGGACAACCTTATTGTAGCGTACGCACCATTTTTAGAGATAAAGATGGTGTTTAAAAATAGTTCCCATGTTTTGGGAACTCGAGGCCTAGGTTTCGGGCAGTTGAGGCCCAAGAAAATAAGTACGAGCTGGAGTCCAGTTCGACTCCAGCCCGGAAAATATCTCTTGGCCTCATTTGAGGCAAGAGGAGTGCCGCGATAGAAATCCATCGCGTCACTCCTCCTCCTCTCTAGCTAGCCGCTAGGGTCCTATTCCCACGTGGATGTGCCACGTGGGACGATAGGGTTTTACGTTGCATGTTTACAAAAATGCCCTATGACGACTATGTCCATTCTTTGAGCGGTTCGTCTCAGCCAAAAGGGCTGAGGCGACCATTTGCTCGCTCTCCTAGGACGACTATTCTGAGGGCCTACTTTTTGGTTCCACAGTTAGTCGCAAAACAGCCCACGGCTGTTACATTGGCATCAGAGCCAGCGCTTCCGCGAAGTTCTGGACGTTGGATCCCTCCGATCGAGGGACCACTTAAGTCTAAGGCGCAAAAAAAAATGTTTGGTCGTTTCACCAAACGCCGCCCGAAGGACAGAGTACCGTCTCCCACCGAGCGAGCTACCAAGCGCGAGAGCGAGCGAGAGAGAGAGAGAGCGGCCGGTACCTCGGTGACCCAAAAAAAAAAAAAACGTTTGGAGCAGTCCTCCAAACGNACTCCTCCTCCTCTCTAGCTAGCCGCTAGGGTCCTATTCCCACGTGGATGTGCCACGTGGGACGATAGGGTTTTACGTTGCATGTTTACAAAAATGCCCTATGACGACTATGTCCATTCTTTGAGCGGTTCGTCTCAGCCAAAAGGGCTGAGGCGACCATTTGCTCGCTCTCCTAGGACGACTATTCTGAGGGCCTACTTTTCGGTTCCACAGTTAGTCGCAAAACAGCCCACGGCTGTTACATTGGCATCAGAGCCAGCGCTTCCACGAAATTCTGGACGTTGGATCCCTCCGATCGAGGGACCACTTAAGTCTAAGGCGCAAAAAAAAAGTGTTTGGTCGTTTCACCAAACGCCGCCCGAAGGACAGAGTACCGTCTCCCACCGAGCGAGCTACCAAGCGCGAGAGCGAGCGAGAGAGAGAGAGAGAGCGGCCGGTACCTCGGTGACCCAAAAAAAAAAAACGTTTGGAGCAGTCCTCCAAACGGTGCCCGACCCGCTGGTCCCAGCTCGTCGAGCTGCGACGAGCAACGAGCCGAGCGCTCGTTGCTCATCGGGGGGAGGATCGGGGCGAGCCCCCCATCGCCCTCCCCATTGCGCCAAGGAGGGGGGGAGGGGGTGACCTACCGCCCGCCCCCTCCCCCCTCATATGGGCCGACAGCCCAGAGGGGAGGAGAGGGGGCGTTCTCCCCTCTCCCCCCCCCTCTCACAGGGCCGACGGCCCAAGGGGGGACCGTCTCCCCCCTCTCCATTGTTGGGGGAGGACCGACGGTCCAAGGGGGGAGTCCCCCCCCTCTCCCTTGTTGAGGGAGAGCCGACGGCGCAAGGGGGGGTCGTCTCCCCCCTCTCCATTGTTGGGGGAGGACCGACGGTCCAAGGGGGGAGTCCCCCCCCTCTCCCTTGTTGAGGGAGAGCCGACGGCGCAAGGGGGGGTCGTCTCCCCCCTCTCCCTTGTTGAGAGAGGGCCGACGGCCCAGGGGGGGGGGCGTCTCCCCCCTCTCCCTTGTTGAGGGAGAGCCGACGGCCCAGGGGGGGGCGTCTCCCCCCTCTCCCTCGTTGAGGGAGGGCTGACGGCCCAACGGGGGCGTCTCCCCCCTCTCCCTCGTTGAGGGAGGGCCGACGGCCCAAGGGGGGTCGTCTCCCCCCTCTCCCTCGTTGAGGGAGGGCCGACGGCCCAAGGGGGGCGTCTCCCCCCTCTCCATTGTTGGGGGAGGACCGACGGTCCAAGGGGGGAGTCCCCCCCCTCTCCCTTGTTGAGGGAGAGCCGACGGCGCAAGGGGGGGTCGTCTCCCCCCTCTCCCTCGTTGAGAGAGGGCCGACAGCCCGGGGGGGGGGCGTCTCCCCCCTCTCCCTCGTTGAGGGAGAGCCGACGGCCCAGGGGGGGGCGTCTCCCCCCTCTCCCTCGTTGAGGGAGGGCCGACGGCCCAACGGGGGCGTCTCCCCCCTCTCCCTCGTTGAGGGAGGGCCGACGGCCCAAGGGGGGTCGTCTCCCCCCTCTCCCTCGTTGAGGGAGGGCCGACGGCCCAAGGGGGGTCGTCTCCCCCCTCTCCCTCGTTGAGGGAGGGCCGACGGCCCAAGGGGGGCGTCTCCCCCCTCTCCCTCGTTGAAATAAGGCCGACGGCCCAAGGGGGGCGTCTCCCCCCCTCTCCCTTGTTGAGGGAGGGCCGACGGCCCAAGGGGGGTGTCTCCCCCCCCTCTCCCTCGTTAAGGGAGGACCGACGGCCCAAGGGGGCGTCTCCCCCCTCTCCCTCGTTGAGGGAGGGCCGACGGCCCAAGGGGGGTGCCTCCCCCCTCTCCCTTGTCGAGGGAGGGCCAACGGCCCAAGGGGGACGTTTCCCCCCTCTCCCTCGTCGAGGGAGGGCCGACGGCCAACAGAGGGGACGTCTCCCCCTTGCCCTCTCGAGGGTGACGTTCTAGAGGAGGGGGAGGCTTGGGGTGGAGACTAGGAAGCTTCCTGCCCCCTTCCTTCCCCCGTGGACGGGCCAGGCCTCCCACCTCCCCGTCGCTTCACGGGCCACGACTGGCCGAGCAAAAACGACATGATACCCAAAACTGCCTAAGTGAACGTTCGTGAGTGGCGCAGGCGGACGAGGGCAACCGCTGAAGACGAAGACATGGGTTCACAATTTTTCCATTTTTTGGCGTCGTGAACCTGGCTCACAGAAACGAAAATTATTTCTTTGTTTGAACCCGGTTTTGACCGCCGTAAAAAGTGCAATAGAGCTCTGACAGAGCTCTAGAATATTTTCAGGAGTTCTGAAATATTCATTGCAAATCATTTTTGCGACGATGGAAAAATAGGAGAATCGATCATTTTCCCAACACTCAAAATAAGTACCGATTGCACAACAAGCATGACGTTTGCATGACAAAGGTGCCGATTGCACCAACAAGTGCCGATTGCACATCAAACGTGCTGATTGCACAAGAAAAAAAATATACCGACGGTAGCTCCCCACCACCCGGGGCCCCGCCCTGTTAACCGTTTTCAAAGACATCGAAAACGTAAAGACTTTTTTTGGTCGAACCCGCGTGTGTGGTCAAGTTGACCATGGGTTTCGACACAAGAATCCAAAAGCTCTAGTTGGGCTCTTCCAAAAATCATCAATCCTGATTTACTTCTTCTTTTCCGTTGCGAAGCACAAAAGGGAGGAAAACCGACAGTTTTCCATGCCCTCAGCAAAAATCGCTTGGAAATGTCCAGAGCAAGAGATTTAGCACCGATCGTGCCTAAATTTTTTAGGATAAACCTCAGAGTTTGGGGTATTTTGTAAAAAACCCGCAAAGGCTCGTATTTTTTTCAAGCCACGACATGGCTCAACGCGGGTCGTACATGCGCTAAACAAATTTCGTTTGTGCAAAGGAGCGTACATCACCATACACCCCGACGGTGATGTGAATCGAGACGAATTCGTGATAGAACTAACGAAAGGCACCGAATGTGCTGCAACCACTTGAAAACTCATCTACCTACTGCAACAATGCGAAATGTGCGAGCTGCACAAAACGAGTGCCGTTTGCTCGGGCATCGGCCACGTCATCGACGTAAGTGTCGATTGCACTACGGACAATAGCACACGTGCCAGTTGCACGTCGTTGAGCATTGAAAAAGTGCTAGTTGCACTTTACTCACGGATGCCAAATGCATTCGTGATGCTAGTGCTGGTTGCAAAAAACAATTTCGGTGTCGAACACACCAGTGAAAAGATGCTAAATGCACATTAATCACGGATGCCAGAAAAATCCGTGATGCTAGTGCCGAACGCAGCGCACATGGTCTGCAGAGGTATGACCATAATAAATGCCGATTCCATATTCACGTGGGTGTCGATTGCACCAAGAATGTTGGATAAGTCATCCGTGAATGAATTTCGACAAAACAAGAATGTGAGTGTCGGTTGCACTCTGAATACAAACGCGATGGTGGAAATCCACGCGTGATGGTCAATTGACAAGTGCCGGTTGCACTTGGAATATGACCGATATGGAAAATACAATCAAAGCATTCACACGAGTGCTGAACGCACGACTACCATGATGTGGAATGCATGGCCGATGCGTGCATCAATTAAATCGTTGACACGCGTGTCGAATACATTGTTGTCATAAATGCCCATTGCACGATTGGTAAAAGCTGCGGGTTGCACTTTTGTCATGGGTGCCGAATGCATCGGTGATGCGTGTGCCGAACGCACTATGGTCATGAGTTCTGCTTGGACTAGCTATGCTAGTGATGATGGTACAAAACATGTAATAGGATGCCGATTGCATCAATAACATGGGTGCCGATCGCACCTCGTTGTATCAACTAGCAAGAACTAGCCAACTTGTTGCCTCGACAGGCTAGCTTGTGATAGACCACCAAACGAAAGCATACGATCTATGCGCAGAAATGGTTCTAGGCACAAGCGGGTCAAGCACATTGTTTGAAAGCGTTGGTTGACGTTTGCAAGGCATCTCGACGACGTCGAGGATGGTCATACTGTTGGATTCCTCGAATAGAGAATTGACAGGCATGGCTAGAAACAATCAAAGACGGCTGTGGTGATCAGATGTATGCCCGAACGGCATCACAAAAATACAGTGGTCTCGGTCGTCACCGACTGTGACGATCGCTGAAGGTTGAAAACTTCGTGCTGCCGATAGCAGTATGAAAAGATACTTCCGGAGANAAAGCATACGATCTATGCGCAGAAATGGTTCTAGGGACAAGCGGGTCAAGCACATTGTTTGAAAGCGTTGGTTGACGTTTGCAAGGCATCTCGACGACGTCGAGGATGGTCATACTGTTGGATTCCTCGAATAGAGAATTGACAGGCATGGCTAGAAACAATCAAAGACGGCTGTGGTGATCAGATGTATGCCCGAACGGCATCACAAAAATACAGTGGTCTCGGTCGTCACCGACTGTGACGATCGCTGAAGGTTGACGTGCTGCTCATAACAGTATGAAAAGATACTTCCGGAGAAGTACAAACCAAAATTCATACGGATAAATCACATGTGTAACGAGGATGATTTCCTCAGATTTGGACCATGCTAAAGGTGGACGAACTCCTTCGTATCCGTAGATGGAACGTGCTACAAAAGCCTCGTCGGTTGAGCACCAGTTCCAAAAACAAAAAAAAATGCACGGCTTGCATGACCGCAGGAGGTCAGAGCGCATGACTAAGTGCTGGAGACGAACCGCTTTTCAATCGGTCAAGGTATGCGATTCATACCATGGTACTTCAGTCTTGTGAAATTGGGTACACGGCATGCGTGGAAAACGTGCACGACATGCACAAAATCCCTTATCCACTAACTCTTGGTGCGTCAATCACGACATCAAGTTATGGATAAGTTAGGTTGATGAATGATCACAATGGTTTTGTGATATTTGATCAAGCTGACGATATCAGCTGATGTTTTGGATAAAAATGACGACACCATTTCACCAAACAGGTGGTTTGGAGGGTGCAGAACGTGTTCTTTGAGAGTCGCACATCTCATTGCGCTACAATGGTCAAAGGCCAATGTGATCGTTTCATGACTAAGCCAGTGTCATGACTATGTCATGAGATGTTGAACAAAGGTGTGTCCGTATGCCGACTTTAATCCTAGAGGATTGACATCATGCTGCCGGTACACAGTGTGTACTGGATGCATCAGTACCTTTTGTAGGTTCTGTGCATCATTAGTCATGGTCGATACAAACATTGGTCCATGATTGAACATGTCCAGGATGATACCTTTGAATAAATTCTCAATGGTGAAACCATTGACACCCTATCACTCGGTGAGTGATGGATACACATCGTAGTACCCGGTTGGTACAGACAATAAAAACATACATGAGTGTACTCACAACCCTGTTCATGAGACAAGGATTATTGTCAATGAGGGTTGTAAATGCGCCAGAGAGTGGCGGAGACTCTTCGTTGGTTCAGCAACGATTTGAGACGCCGCAGTGCGGTGGTCGAAGATTGCAAGAGTCAATTCTGGCGTATGACAAGATTGACCGAATGCCGAATGTGAACAAATTTGAGGACGA
>SZWC01001290.1:172111-182286 GCA_023375785.1 Penium margaritaceum | reverse complement strand
GTGTGCCATGGCACACCTTGTACGTTGAAGCATCCATACAAATGGCACTGAACTACAGCTCTAACCACAGTCTTCAAGAGTGTGGAGCTGGCCCATCCTTCTTCTATGGGTCAAATCTCCTGCTTGGGCGGGCTTGGGATGCCCACCACAACTCCAGGTGTGATGGAAACTGCCATAACTGTTGCCAGACCCTGCTTGGGCGGGCTCGGAACGCCCACAGCAACTCCAGGTGAGGCTGAAACTGCCACAATTGATGTCAGTTCCTGCTTGGGCAGCCTCGGGACGCCCACCGCAACTCCAGTTGTGGAAGTTTTGTGTGCTCCTCATTCATGTACACATTCTACTTCTACAACAGGTCCATTTTGGCTTGCATGTTAGAAAGAAGCTTTTGCAATTCTGTGGCTGCTGCTATTGTGACTTGCAAATCAAACGCCGAGGATATGAAGAGCATACTGACAGGATTCATTGTTACATCCAGTGCAACGTCTTCCTCAATGGGTCTTCCAATTACCTTCTTGTCACCGGAGTGCTTGGTTGGCCTTGGACATGGATTTGCCAGATAGTTGAGATGTGTGCTGGTCTATGCTGACCAGAAGATGTTGCCACATAGATGCTTATGCCCTTGAGCCAATGGTGCATCCGATACCAAGTGGAAGTTGGGTATGGTGTGCTATCCTCAACTGGAGGGTGCAAGCACCAACCGACCGCAATGGCAACCGGATCCTTCTAGTATAGGAAAAAGCGTATGATTGTCTTGGACGAGAACATGTGTGGAAAAGTGGCAGCAAACTGTACATCCCATTCACGTGTCAACATACATGTGAGTATATACACGGTGACACTACCTATACGACTCGAGGTCGCCGATCTATGTGCAACCTTATGTGGATAAGGAAATAGTTCTATTACCTCAGAACTATGTAGCTCATATTTCCAGATTCCCAACGCATCAAGAATCCCATCATCCTGTTGAGAAATGGTTTAGACATGGACCATGGTAATCTGCCATTGGCAGCATCACTAGCAGTAGTGATGGCCATCCACAGTGCCCTTTCAGGTGATAACACATAAGAAACCCATTCCAAAGCGCTCTCGGTCCTCAATTGTCCTTGATCACATAAAACACCATGCTCCAAGGTGCACTTTGGCCTTCTTGGGACTTCCGGGGGTGGAGCTAGGTCCTTGGGAATGAATTCCTGTCACCTAGTTTCCCCTCAACCGGTCCAACCTTTGGCTGGGTGGAAATTCCTCAATTTGCAAAAGGATTTACCCCATTCAAAGAAGCCTTAAGCTGCAGATTCCCAAATCCACAAGCAGATTACACATCCGAAGAAGCCTTAAGCCGTAATCAGTGCCTTTGGCACTGTCCTGCTCACAGATAGAGCTTGGAAGCTAAGTATAATGTGGCAAGGATGAAGGCTGGGGTCAAAACATTGTATAAGATGCTACTGCTTCTAAAATTTAAATGAACATAGGAAAAAAATCCAAGTGTGAGATGTGTAGACAGTTGGTGGAGGGTGCTACCATGTCACCACATTCAAAAGGGACTCTACCACCACATGCCTCCTAATTTTGTTCAGAGGTGCTAGAGCAGGGTGATAGGCACTATATGACTCTACAACATTGTACTTGTTTCAAATATGAGATGGTTTCCGGTTCCCAAGGTTTCAAGGACAAATTTGTTATTCCGGGTAGCTCACACATTTGTTGTTCTTGCTCTTGCTGTGAAGAAGTAGATGTAGGCAAAAACCTACGTGGGCTATATTTGATGCTTCTAAGCACAGATTGTTGATGGATTGGGCACAAGGCCAAGTGTAAATTCACCGCATCATTGCTGGGTAAACCTATGTGCATGAATTTCTGAAGGAAAAAAAGCCAAGGTGCTGAACTGGAATGGGTGCAAGGACAAAATGACGTGCTCATGGCACATATAAATGCCAGCTGAATCGAGCTGTGAATGATACGTTTGGCAATGATACTAATGCTGGAGTACAACATAACAACAACCAATGCTAATGAGGATGCCAAGGCTTTTATGATGTAGACAGAGGAGGTAGGCGGATACTTGTAAGAAGAAGATCAAACTAAGGAAGGAGTGGCATGCAGCAGAATATTGGACAAAGGCATGACTCCTGATGAAGATGTCAATGATGGGAAAGGAGACTCTGAAATGGCTGAGTCCCTTGGAAAATCTGAGTTCTCAATAATTTCCATTTCCTGAGGACCAACCATATTCGGTAACTGGTCAGCTGGCAGATCTACCAACACCAACACTCCCTTGGAAAAACACAACTACTTCACAATACATCTGGTTGGCACAAAGAATCCATTTTAACATGACTTATCATTTTTTGTTGCTTGTACGGAGGATGTGTATTTCCTCCAGATTTAAATCTTTAAAGTTTCTCATCATCTTATTTGCCTTTGGTTCAACGTTCCTCACCTCCTTTTCTCTGCTCGGCCATTCCACTCTCGCTCGCTCTTTGCAAAGACGCCTGATTGCATCCCTTTAAGCAGTTACTCCACACCTTTGCCCAGATGTAGAACGCGTTCCTGACTACCTCTCGGCTCTTGTCATGCGTACCCAAGTCTACTTCGCACTCCACTGGTTTATCTTCTTCTTCTTTGTCTCCGCATTACCTCTCTCCTCTTTCCGTCTACCTCTCCATGCTCTTCATTCCATCGCATAGCTTTGGTCATTACATTAAACTTTTATGCAATATGTTGCTTCTACTTGCTTATGCTCACTTCCACCATCACCATGTACTATTCCTAACATGGTATCGTAACTTCAGGCAACATCGCCTGGTGCAGCTTGACCAAGTCATCAACTCCACTTTAGCAGCACCTTCTTCCTTTAGCTGAAGCTCTCCTGGCTCACCCTACTTCCATCTACACCGCTTAATTCAGCATCACCAGCTTTCCACAGTGCCTCTCCGGAATTGTTATCTTCAGGAATCTGCCTTCCTTTGGAAGGCAGATTCCAGGAATTTGCCTTCCTTTGGAAAATCCCAACGCACATGGCAGGCCCACACGCCTGTCGACCTCACTGCTACTCTCTCCTATCCTTCATGTTTCACAAGAGCTTACATCAGTAGTTCCACCTCACATCACTCCTTTGGAATTTTCATCATGCTATTGAGACTTCACCCAGCACCCAAAATCAATGTTTGTTGTAGACTCCAACTTCCTGAGGCACTGACAGCTCATTGTAGCAGTCAAACTGCATTCTGCTACAGCTTCATCTGAATATTCTGGCCACTCCCTTCCCAATTCTTATCTCTTTCTCTCTGTATTCCTTCTCACATCATCAGTGTCATATTATGGCACCTCTTTGCTTCACATCTCCCAAGTGGTGCCTTCAACAATTGCATTGCCCTCCCACTGCATCCCTTTCTCTACAACAGCTTTAGCATCATCAGCCTCATCAAATTCATCTTTGCCATCTTCAACATCCCTTGTAGCATATTTTGCATCACCATTACTTCGCACACATCATTTTTCCCCTGCACCCAATCCATCGATAAATCCTTAACAATCAGCTCCTGGATCTACACGTGTTACTCCTCTGCAGCACTGACCTACTCCCACGCCATCATCTGCCATCATCAACAGCAGCTATCACAGCATGTGATGACCCATCTACGCCCAATATATTGTTATCACCAATAGCATTTGGTTCCTGGAACAAATACCTCCCTATCGGTTATCACCCTACTTCAGCACCCTCACACGGACTCTGGTCAATTTTAGTGGTAGCACGCCTCATGCGAGCAACGTTGTGGCAAGGCTGTAATGCATTCTGCAACCTCTATGCACGTGAATTTACCCCTCGTCCAGTCAGTCATAATCAGTGATCAGCCTTAAATCTGCACGAGTTGCTACCCTCAGTAGCAACAACCTGAACCCACGCCATCAATCATCAATCAGCAGTGTAAGCGGTTTTCCCCCTATACCCAGCTCTTTGGCTGAAGCAGCAGGCTTTTGTGGCTGGAGCTCATCCTCAAGAACTCCATCACAACCTCTTTAACCGGACACCGCCCGTCACCCTGCTCACGCTCAAGCTAACAAGTGGACAAGACACTGTAGAAATTGGTATTGAACCCTTTACCCTCTTCCTGCTCATCCAATTTTACACAAACATAAGGGAACAACGGTGGCAGTGCACCTCCAATTAGCAGTGTCGTGGCAGCACCCCCCACTGTTACATTCCACACATTGGTTCTAAAGAAATAGCTTCACCTGAGTTTAAAACGAGGTTCCACCCTCTACCCATCATCCAATCAGCCACCTCCCTTCAGCAACAACAATGTCATTCCTTTGGAGAAACACCAATTGACGTATCAATTAACCCGCACCACCAGATGGCCCTTTCCTTGGAACCATGTGGCACACTAGTTGAAGACATGAGCAAAATCTCTCTCTGCACTGACCAAGTGCTGCTTTGCACTCAACACTCCCTTATCAGCCATGAAGGTAAGATAACCAACCTTCTTAGTGGTCGATATGAGCACCTTTGCTCCCTAAAGTATCCTATTCCAAGGTATACAGAGATCAACAAAATCTTTAGTACAAACTAGTTTCATCTCCACCTAACGTACCGCCATCACTACCTTTACATTGGATGCATTCCTGCTCTAGAACATCGAATGCAGGAACAAGACTCTATGAGACGCTAGAACACCACTACATGCCGCAGCAGTAACAATTTTCCCTACCCTGTTGGGTTGCTTCAATATACTTTGAATATTAAAATATTCCACCAAAGCAGAAGAATGGGCAAGTCAGCTAGGCACGGCAAGGCACAAAGGCACGTCAGTGCAAATCTTTGGGCTTACCGATGCAATTTTAGGTATTTCACATACCTTGGACTCCAAAAGTTGAAAACATGCACGGGTACAACAAGGCCCTAGTCAAAAAAGGAGCCCAAACACGATTCAAACAAGTCTTCATCTGCAGCCTCTACTCCTTCACGGATGACTTATCCAATGACCTTGAGAGCATGTGGCATCACCTGCTTATTCACATTGGAATAGAAATATCGCCTCTATGGGAAGACATCTACTACCACTAACACATAGGTCACAATCTTTGTCTTGTAAAATTATAGAGGACTGTTGGAAAAGGAAATTCTGATAAGACTGTGTCCCTGAAAAACTTTGCACTGTCAATAATGTTCATCTCCTGAGGAAAGAACATGATTGGTAAACAGTCGATCAAGTGATACATCATCACGGACCCATACTGCCCTCAATGAAAGCAATTATGCCACATAATGTGTCCGGGTAGCAGAAAGAAGTCTTTGTCATTTTTTCCTTTTTTTTTTTATGTACAAAGGATGTTCATTCCTTTCAAGTTAAAGCCAGAACATGAGGGTGCTGTTCTGGCTTCAAACTTCTGGCTTCTGGTGCTGTTCTGTTCACCCTTCATCATTTTCAACTTTTGTTCTGCAGCTCTCACCGTCATGTCTCTGCTCTGCCATCCCTCCCTTGCTCACTATCCACCAAGCCGTCTGCCTGTCTCCTTTCTTTCATTCAATTGGTCGCTTCTGCTCAGCACTATAAGGAATCCCTGAATAAATCTTGGCTTCGCTCGCATACCCATTTCTACCTCACACTCGGTCGTTGTACCCTCTTCTCGGCCTTAGAATTTCATCTTTCCAACTGACTCCCTGCTCTTGCTGCTGTTGCACTGATTCTGTCATTACACTGTACGTTTGTATACTCTGGTGATTATGCCGCTGATGCTCGCTTGCTCCATTGCCATCTGATATCTCTACAAATTATGCACAAAAGGATTAGGAGCTAATATGAAAGGGTGACTTTGGCAAAGCATGGACCAAGCAGGGAGAAGACATTCAAAACAATACTGTAGGAAGCTTTAGATGAGGTAGTTAACAAAGTGTTGAGACTTGCATTTTCAGGCATCAAAGCTGGACGGCAAGGAAGGCTCTTCTACTGGGGATAGCATAAACGAGAGCAAAGGGATCCATGAGGAGATTGATCTGAAGGGAGAGGCACTGGAGCTACAGGGAGGATGACTTCTGGGTCAAACGATACCAGGGAATGTTTCTTAATGCTCTGATACCATGCCATAAGATAAAGTAGCTGATACACAAGTGAATTGAAGAAATCAAGCAACCAAATGCACAGGAGTACAAGAAGTTAAATTGAGTGAACTAGTGGAAGAACCAAAAAGAAATTGGTGGGCAGAGAACATGAGGAGGCCAACCACATGAAAGTGAAGTAGACATGGGTACGCAAGAGAAGAACCACGAGAATGCCAATAGCTGCTTGGTGTGACGAGTGGAGGAGTGGAGTGACAAATGGAGAAGGTTCTTCAAAAGTTCCAGCAAAGAATGAGAAAAGGAGGAATGGTAGAGAAAGTACATGAAAGTGAAGCCACAAAAGAAAAGGAAGAATAGAGAAGCCCGATGCCCGGTTTAGCCACTACTAATTGCAGACAACCTGCTACAATGCTAGCTGTATACATATTTGTAACTTGGTCATAGTTATAAGGGGTGATGTTGGTTCAATTCCATGTTGCCTTCTCCAAGTCTCAGTCCGTGCCCAAGTCGGAAGCCTAAGTCAAACTCCGCCCATTACTGGGCCAAGTCGGAAGTCGGTTGTGTCATTCCAGGCATAAATCATAGGGGTATGCAAACCATTTCTGGGGAGAGACTTGAAATGAGGGTCTTCTATCACAGTTACCACTTTCATTGAATCGAGGATTTTAAGGTCACAAAGAGGAACAGTTCATGTTTCCAGGAGTACACTTCGTCAGTTCATTATGTGCACTTCGCCACTATGCTAACATCATACATTACTAAGGTGAGAAGAGACAAAAGATGGAAGTGGAACATGGATCTGGAAAGGAAACTTCATTTAGTGTGCAGGTCACACCATGGACAGTGTGATAAGTGAACATAAGTAGAGCCTGAGTCACACAAATGGAATAAAGAAAACCTTGCCAAACAAATATGGTGCATAATTCCTAGCTACAGCGTGTCCTCCTGCTGCTGCTTGGAGAAGATGCTAGGCCTGTGGCAACAGCAGGAGAAAGTTCCATTGCTAAAGCAGCTGCTGCTGCAGATGTAACTGAGCATGTTGCATCAGCTTGAGGATGTGCACCTTCTGCTGAGTGATGTGCAGCATCTCAGTGTGTTGCTGCAGCAAAGCAGCACGGTTCCCTGCTGTAGAAGTCTGGGCAGAGTCTCCTGTTGCACCACATGCATCTTCGCCAAGTGGAGCTTCCAAGTCCTTGCGTTACCCCACACCCCTCTGTACATTCCTAGCAACATCCTCCACAGATTGAGTTCCACCTGCCTCTTCCTCCTTGTCATTTCCACCACCAACACCATCCTCACTATCACCTTCACTGAGTGCTTCCATCTCTTCATCCAACTCATCCTCCTCGTCCGGGTCAGAATCATTACCATCCTAACCCTTGTAGCCTCCTTATCACTACGTGCAGCATTATTGAGTCCTTCCCCTGCTGCCACCTCCAGCTCATCTGCACTATCCTGTGCTCGTGCAATGTCAAGGACCCTAACATCTTCCTCATCTCCTACCTCCAAGTCCCCATCCATGTTGCTCCCACTCTCAGCTTCTTCCTCCCCAGCATAGCCTTTCACCAAATCATCCAGCTTTGGTCCCTTCACCTTGCCGTACAGCCGTGTCAGCCTCACTTTCACCCTCAACAGCATTTCTAGTGTTGAAGTGTTCAGCCTGTTCCTTCAAGCTGTAGGAATGAGCTCGTGCTTGCTGAAAACACGCTCATTCTCTGGTGACGTGCATAGCTGAACCAGAATACGCATGGCCAGGTTACGGAGTGCACCCATCCGTGTCACGTGACGTGCATGCCAGCGATATGCCACCACCTCGCCAGTCACCACCTTTTTCACTGCGTGCTTTGCCCTTTCCACTTCCTTGTGACACTCTGGATCCTCGTCCACCATCAGGCGGCCACTTGAGAATACCTCCACCTGCTCCTTCGGTAGCACCTTCTCACTTTCAGGCACAAGAGAATTCATAACTTGATTCCACGCCCCAACATACTTCTCATCAGCATCAAAATTATGGCCAAAGTGCTGATGGTGGATCCGCCGAGCTGCTACAGAAATAGTGGATTTCATTTACCTTGTCCACCTGTCCAACAGGTGTTCCATAGAAAACATTCCCCATTCAAGGTTGCAAGCTGCACGACTGCGGTTACGTGCAACACGCAAGGCTCATAGCTGCTCTGGAGCATCAATCAAAGCCTTATAGATGCTGCCCAAGGTCCACCAGCAGTGCCGGCCTTACATAATGCTAAGACGAGAGACTCCATCAGCTTTCCAAGAGCTTTCACCTATGCCCAGAAAACACACTAGCGCACCAGCCTGCAGACCTCCTTCTTGCGGGTACAGAATCCAGCGTCACATCCTTCTCTCCCCGCCTCTGTCCACTTGGTGCTATCCACCATCTTCTTCAGATCTAGCTGCATCACCACAAGGCAATTGAACATATGATGCACAGAGGCAAAGCGGATGGCACAAATTGAAAGCAACATCTTTCCCCTGCTTTGCTCCTTCATCCATGAACGCAGCACGTCCTTGTTCCTGAAGACACCAACAATATTCTCCGTCCTCCCAATGACATTGCTCCCCCACGCCATCTTCCCAATTTCTTTCAGAACAAGGTCTAGAATGTGAGCAACACACCCCGTGAAACAAGTATTGGGTTACTTCACATGCAGGGCCTTGAAGGCCTTGTTGTTGGTGGAAGCATTGTCCGTGATAACCATCATGAGATTTGCAGCACCAAAATCAGCAATGGCCAGGTCAATGACTGTTGCAACATGTTCTGCATCATGAATCAGCCCAGATGCATCATGGGAGAACAAATGGCAAGTGCCCTCAGCATTTGTTGCCATCACAGATAATGTGGGACAAATCTAGGTATTAGACCATTCATCAACAGCCAAAGTGCACCCAAAAATCTCCCACCCATCACTAAGGGGCTGCTCTAACCCAGACAGCTCCTTGTCTAGCTCAGGAAGCAGGGTGCCGAAAACTGTATCACAGGATGGGAGTCTGAAGGATGGATTGGTGCACTGGGCGTTTTCAATGAGCTCCAGCATGGTCCTCCAGTGGCAGAAGCATATTGGGAGTGCCCCGTATGCCATCACCTTGATGACAGAATTCTGGTAGTCCTTGTTTGTCTTTTGTCAAGGTGGTAACACATGCTGGTCTGTATGCTGCTGTTGATGGAAGCAAGGGAGACCGTGGGAACTCCAGAAAGGAGGGACATTGCTGGAGAAATTGCGAGGTCGGCGGTGGTGCAAGCGCCACCTGCTGCCTCTTCATTGCTGTCACCTACCCCGGTTACATCTCTGAGCGCCTTGCGCTAGCGTTCAGCAGTCAGTTGCGCCAAGTTGACTGGGCGGTCCCTGGTTCCCTAGGCTTCAACCTCTTCATTGAACTGCTTAGGGTCTGCTCCGGTGAACCTGTCCGGAAGTGCCAGGGCAGGCAGTCCAAGAAGCGCACGGGCAGCTGGTGAGGACAATATGCACTTTGCGATGTTGTCCACACCAGCACCGTAGTGGCTCCTCATGCGGTCACTCCCACCGGAAAAGGAGCTGCTGGCATGGCAGTTGTACAGCCCCTCCAAGGGGCTGCACAAATGCGCTACCGGTGGCTGGGTTCAGTTGCGTGGCAGCCATAGCAGAGGCTGCTGGCCCTCTTGCTCTGGCAGTGTCTACAAGGAGTCTTTGGAAGTCAAGACTCACAAAATACAGTGACTTTTCCAAGGTTGTCGATGTCCCTGGTCGGTGGACCACCATTTTTCCATATGCATAAATCTGACCTCACATAAGGATATGCCAGAGTGGACATGGATACACTGTTCATACATGCAGGTTTTCATGCCATTTTTTCTATTCAAGGTTATTGCAAAGGTGGCAGGTTCCCACGTGCTTGGCCCACTATCATTGGAGCATGATCTGTAGATTTCAATCCATAGCTCTTAATTGCCTATCCTTGTGCTGGACGCTGCATATATGTCCAATGTTGGGGAAATCGTGCACTCACTTTCTAGTACGCTCTTCTAGTGTGCTCCAACATCGTGCACTAACACCATGCACTTGAATGGTTCACACTAAATCTCTCTCTCTCTCTCTCTCTCTCTCTCTCTCTC
>SZWC01001290.1:144052-159400 GCA_023375785.1 Penium margaritaceum | reverse complement strand
GTGGGGGTGTAGATCACATGGTAGAGCGCGCGCTTTGCATGCGCGAGGTATGGGGATTGATACCCCGCGTCTCCAAATTTTGCTGCTTTGTCGATAGAACATATACCCGTAGTGTTCTCTCCTTCGAGCAAATCCAGCGCAGTTGCAGCTGGACACACGTAGGCGGAAAACGTTTAGTACTTGTAGAGAGTTAGAGTTATCTGACTGGAGGAGTGCGTTATCTGCACACTGTCATGAACAGAGCGGTCCAATTCCAACGCGAAAGCCTTCAAGCATGCCCCTGAGGCAACAGCAGGGGAATGAAGGTAAGCATTAGGTTGACTGACCAGGCTGTGAAGTAGCGGCTGCCGAGCTGAAGCGCACGACAGTGGGACTTCAGTTCAGATCGTGACATACTTTAAAATGGAGAGGGATGCTTCAACTTCTCCTACCGACTACGAACTCGACGCAAAATGATGTCAGGAATGGGATTCAAACCCATGCCCTTTCGGACCAATACCTGAAACTGGCGCTTTAGACCAACTCGGCCATCCTGACATGTCAGGAAAGTTTAGAAAAATAAATTGAAAATCAAATAGTTTGACATCTATCGCATGTTGCTCACTGACAAATGTTGTTGACGTTGGCTATGCATTCTGTGTGTAATGAGGGATGACAAAACCCAACCTGTGCAGCAGAAAGCTGTATGCGAAAGGGCGTTGGCTGATGTTGGTCGTGACGCAAGTGAGTTGGAAAGAACAGCAGATATCTCTTGTCATGGGTTAGGAAATTTCCCATGTATTGACACTCTCACGTTCACTGCCGGTTCCCGAAATTGAGAACGACTCGTTCTACTCACCTGGACATGCAATTACCCACGGCACAGATGCCTGCCCAAACTGACATGAAGAAACGAGATGTAAATCATAGCGCATGTGTGAGTGTTTGCCGATATTCTGAGCGTTCATCCTGCCCAGAGTCGGAGCAAAACGATGTCAGTAAGGTGTGATGTCAGCCCTCCACCAAAGATGAAAGCTCAGAACAGATGGTACGATTCGGGGATGGTTCTTCCTCTGGGAAAAGTATGATAGCAGCACGTCACCTGGTACGGTCTTCAATCATGAGTGATAGATTAGCGACGAGGAGATTCCTCTTGCACCGGACTTAGCATCGTGAAGGCTGAAGGATCGTCAGGGCTGCAAGATCGTCAGAGCTGCAGAATCGTCTAAGAGCTGCAGGATCGACATAGCTGCGGAAAGAACGTCAGAAACAGAATCATCAGAGGTGCAGAGACGTCAGAGCTGCAGGATCGTCAGACATTCAGGGTCATCGGAGCTGCAGAACCATCAGAGCTGCGAAAATCAGAGATGCAGGATCGTCAAAGATGCAGGACCGTCTGAGCTGGAGGGTTGTCAGAGCTGCGAAAGAAACGTCAGAAAACGCAGTCATCAGAGCTGCGAAAGAAACGACAGAAAACGCAGTCATCAGAGCTGCGAAAGAAACGTAAGAAAACGCAGTCATCAGAGCTGCGAAAGAAACGACAGAAAACGCAGTCATCAGAGCTGCGAAAGAAACGTCAGAAAACGCAGTCATCAGAGCTGCGAAAGAAACGACAGAAAACGCAGTCATCAGAGCTGCGAAAGAAACGACAGAAAACGCAGTCATCAGAGCTGCGAAAGAAACGTCAGAAAACGCAGTCATCAGAGCTGCGAAAGAAACGACAGAAAACGCAGTCATCAGAGCTGCGAAAGAAACGACAGAAAACGCAGTCATCAAAAGCTGCGAAAGAAACGTCAGAAAACGCAGTCATCAAAAGCTGCGAAAGAAACGTCAGAAAACGCAGTCATCAGAGCTGCGAAAGAAACATCAGAAAAAGCAGTCATCAAAAACTGCGAAAGAAACGTCAGAAAACGCAGTCATCAGAGCTGCGAAAGAGACGTCAGAAAACGCAGTCATCAAAGCTGCGAAAGAAACGTCAGAAAACGCAGTCATCAAAGCTGCGAAAGAAACGTCAGAAAACGCAGTCATCAGAGCTGCGAAAGAAACGTCAGAAAACGCAGTCGTCAAAGCTGCGAAAGAAACGTCAGAAAACGCAGTCATCAAAGCTGCAGAGTCGTCAGACCTGCAGGATCTCAATGGCTGCGAATGGAATGTCCTTCTCGACGAACCAGCGCATGATGCACTTCCGAAAATACATGGCGTCAAAAACTGCACGTGGCACGAGGTTGCGGATGTTCTGGGCCTCGTCAGCCTTCGCAAGGTTGGTGCGAAGAGTTTGGGTTCCACGTCCCGCGTCCACCATGCTCCTCGCCACTCGGCGATGGGCTGCCGCGAGGTGAGACCACATGGAACTTGTGTTGCCGTTCTTGATGGCAACAGTCTTCATGACGCTTCCCATCTCGCATAGCTTGCACTGAGCAGAGTTGGGATCGCCATCGACGCGGTAGAAATAATGCCATACATGCGCACGCGAACCAGCCGGAAGAGTAGCGGGTGCATCACTNATACGACATACACTCTTACCACATAGTCACTATCAGAGATAAATCTTCTATAATAACTTGACACACTCTGCATGGGAGGTTGAGTGTCTCACCGAGCCTGCCATTCCTCAAACCACCTTCTCTTTCTATGTGCAGACCCCCGAGGATGGGAGATACAAAGTGAGTTACTCAATTTTCTTGATTTAAATGAGGCAGAAGTGTCACCATAGACTCGTAGAACTGACTGTGTCTCTGCCGGTCATGTACCTTTCTGAGTAGGTCATGACAAATCACATGTGTTCGACAAGCAATATGGTTCGCATGCACTATAGAAACCACATGGTGTATGTGGAACACAGAACAAGTGCATAATCTGATCCTAGACAGTCTTATGTGACAAGCAAAAGAATTATTCAAAGAGAGGGATGTGGAAATCAGTGCCTGCTCCCTTCTGCCTGTACCACAATGCACCTTTTTCTCCTCATCTGTAAACACGCTTCCACCAGACGCAAACAATCTGCCCAAAGCACCAAAGGATGAAAAACCTGGAATTACAGGCGCACTGCACGTAAAGCAAGACAGTCTCATGCAGTAAGAAACTGAATATCTAATGGATCATTCATTGCAATTTAAAATCGTGGAAGTGAATTGGGTTTTTTGCGGACATAAACACAGTAAAATAAGAAGTAACATCTCTACGGATCGGTCTTGGCAGGGGGTTGACGCAGGTTGAGGGGCAAGATGTTTAGTGAGACACTTGCTTCTGTGAACCACTGCACCACAAACCCCATTTTTCAGGTGGTTTTACAAGTGATAGAACACAGGTTTAGCAAGTAGAAACAAGCAATGCCCTCATTCACAAAACTTCCATAAACTTCCTTAACTTCCACAAGATCTACGAACTAATAACTTCCATAATTGATTGACATGCGGGGATAGCTCAGTTGGGAGAGCGTCAGACTGAAGATCTAAAGGTCACGTGTTCGATGCACACTCACCGCACATTTTGACATGCAACAGGTCTGCCGTCCAGCGTCTCCCTCCTGGCAGAGGTTACCTCCGACATACGAAGCTAGAGCCGTATGGACCAACTTATGTACCAGATTTGGAGTGGCTTGCTTACACCACAACACCACCGTCTCACCATTACCATACGACAGGGTGATGAACCCCATCNTATTCGCGGTACGGCACGAAGACAGTAGGAGAGCATGCTGCGATGAAGTAACCTCCAGCCGAGAAGCAAAAGGGCCACTTTGACTACGACGATGTATTCCAGTTCATGCAGCACTTGATGGCGTGTCTTCCAACGTCGATCGCTGTACATCTACGACGGTCATTGGAGTTGGGGGGTCGTCCCGGTCGGGATCGAGCATAGGGAGAGGGGTTCTTGTAATACGGGCAGCGATGTAGAAAAAAACATATTCCGCATTGCGGAGGACAGATGCGAACAAATCTTTTTTTCCACTCTCGGTACTCATCGCCTGTCTTGCCCGCCGGTGACTTTTTGCCTCCAAGCGACGAGCCACATTTCAACGGTCCGATAGGATCTGCTGTCCGAGCGGTAGGCCCGCATGATCGTCAGATCAATTGCCTCGTCGGAGACCGGCCCATCTCTGTCGGAGGATGTGCCCTGACACCGCAAAGACGTCAAACCAGACGTCTGGAAGGAGCGTGAATGGCGGAAAACATTTTCCAGACCCTGTGCACTGCGCATGGAAAATCTTTTCTTGCCCGGTCAGGGCTCGTCTAGCGGGGACGTGATTCACCCTTGGACAGAGACATCAATCTGACGGCATGTGGTCATCTGCCAAGCATGCTGCTATACCTCCACCGTCAGATCATGCATCCATCGATACTCCTTGCGCTCCAACCCCAGCATAATCTCGCGGCATGGACAGTCAGGAGGATGCTTCCAGAGTTTGGTACATCGGATGTTTGAATTTTTTAAGTATGCAGTTGCAGGATCTCAAACCCATAGATCATGTCTTTTTGAATTATTGATGCGCACATGTGGTTTGCGTCATGAACATACAGTGTTTGCGACGACAACAAGTGCTTCTTCCTTTCCGACACCGCCACATCCTCGTTCGAACATCAAACCCCATCGACCATGGTGATTTTGTGTTTTCGCACGTATGAGACTGATGGCAGAGCGGAATCGATCTCGCGCGGTTCAATCCTCGCCGATGCGAGAATCCTCTCGAGCCGCTCGATTTGAGTTCGAGAACTCCCGTGAGAGTAGTCTCGGCTGGAGGGGCTTAGCTGCGGGATCATCAGAGCTGCAGGACTGTCGGAGCTGCAGGATCGTCAGAGGTGAGGAATCATGAGAGGTGCGGGTTCGTCAGTGGTGCAGGATCGTCAGAGCTGAAGGATCGTCAGAGCTGAAGGATCGTTAGAGCTGAAGGATCGTCAGAGCTAAAGGATCGTCAGAGCTGAAGGATCGTCAGGGCTGAAGGATCGTCAGAGGTGCGCAGGATCGTCAGAGGTGCAGGATCGTCAGAGGTGCAGGATGGTAAGAGGTGCAGGATCGTCAGAGGTGCAGGATCGTCAGAGCTGCAGGATCGTCAGAGGTGCAGGATCGTCAGAGCCGCAGGATGGTCAGAGGTGAAGGATTATCAGAGGTGCAGAATGGTCAGAGCTGAAGGATTATCAGTGGTGAAGAGTGGTCAGAGGTGAAGATCATCAAAGGTGCAGGATAGTTAGAGCTGCGGGCCCGGCAAAGTTGCTTGGTAGTCGGACCTGAACGATAGTGAAAGAAGAAACAGCCGTTCACTTCCTCCCGCGAGTGAGCACTTTCAGGCCTGTTCGTAAGCCGGGTCGGATCCACGTTCGGTTGCCTCTGGCTCCACGCTGGGGACATGTCGGCGAAGGTGGAGGTCGACCGAACGACATGGAAAATCGCATCCGCACGAAGTCTGACTAGTATCGATCTTACTACGTAACAGGTGTCTGATCGTGACAGCACAGTAAAAATGAACAGACAAAAGAGGAATGTGGCAATCGTTCCAACCCTTATGGTAGCTCAGGTGTTGCCAGGCCGGAGGTACCGCATCGATTGGTAGAGGAATACATCCAGTGTAACAAACCTCGGTATCCGCTTCCACCGTATGTGTTCACCCCTTTCCCCACTCCCCCCCCCCNGATCTAGGGTCAGGAGGTCGGCGGGGAGTGTGGCAGGATTGTTGTAGCGACGGTTGAAAAATGAAGGGACGTGGAGTTTTTTGTAGTCGAGCTGGCATGTATTCGCGGTACGGCACGAAGACAGTAGGAGAGCATGCTGCGATGAAGTAACCTCCAGCCGAGAAGCAAAAGGGCCACTTTGACTACGACGATGTATTCCAGTTCATGCAGCACTTGATGGCGTGTCTTCCAACGTCGATCGCTGTACATCTACGACGGTCATTGGAGTTGGGGGGTCGTCCCGGTCGGGATCGAGCGTAGGGAGAGGGGTTCTTTTAATACGGGCAGCGATGTAGAAAAAAACATATTCCGCATTGCGGAGGACAGATGCGAACAAATCTTTTTTTCCACTCTCGGTACTCCTCGCCTGTCTTGCCCGCCGGTGACTTTTTGCCTCCAAGCGACGAGCCACATTTCAACGGTCCGATAGGATCTGCTGTCCAAGCGGTAGGCCCGCATGATCGTCAGATCAATTGCCTCATCGGAGACTGGCCCATCTCTGTCGGAGGATGTGCCCTGACGCCGCAAAGACGTCAAACCGGACGTCTGGAAGGAGCGTGAATGGCGGAAAACATTTTCCAGACCCTGTGCACTGCGCATGGAAAATCTTTTCTTGCCCGGTCAGACACATTCGTGTCTGATCGTGACTGTGCTGTCACGATCAGACACGAACAGGTGTCTGATCGTGACAGCACAGTAAAAATGAACAGACAAAAGAGGAATGTGGCAATCGTTCCAACCCTTATGGTAGCTCAGGTGTTGCCAGGCCGGAGGTACCGCATCGATTGGTAGAGGAATACATCCAGTGTAACAAACCTCGGTATCCGCTTCCACCGTATGTGTTCACCCCTTTCCCCACTCCCCCCCCCCCCCCCCCCCCCCCNCTTCAGGGTCACAAGCCATACTGCCGACGACCGACGTCGCAGCTGCACCGTCGAACACGTCTCGCCTCGGCTGCCAGAGCACGTCTGGGACCAACCTGAGAAGTATCCTGAGATGATAGGAAAACCGTCGATTGAGCACGCTCGACGGTTGCATGGTGTCGGATGAACGGTGTAGACTAATGCCGCGTTCGGCAAGCTACATTTTTTTCGTAGGAAGTGTCGAACCCTAATTGCGCGGTTTTGTGGCCTGTTGTCCCCGTATTGTACATTTCTGGGCAAACTTCTGCGAGGCGACGACCTGACCGGCCGCCACGACATTCGGTGACGTCGAGGAAAGGTGCGTCTGAGAAAATCCTGTTCGAAAAAACCACATCCGAAATATGTGACGCCCAGTGATAGCCGCCACTATCATCCGCCGGTCCATCTGGTCAGTAGGTTAATCCTACCTGATGTGAAGGCCTCACGGTGTAGGCCGCCCTAACGACGACATCTCGAGCGGTTTAGAAATGATGAAAACAATGTTCTCTCGTCATTATTCACATGAATCCATGATTTTCCATCGACAATGCAAGACATAACAAATCCTAAACTTAAACCATCGTCAATCTCGCAAAGCTAGTGAGGCCATTCAAACCGAAACAAATATTTCGATGTATTCTCAAGCACTGACGGCCTCAATCATCCGTGCATCAAAGCAACCCGTCCAGCCGTTCAGGTCGACATAAAACTTCTACCACCGTAGCGAGGTTTGCGTCTCAGTCTCCGGTAAGCCAGGAACCAGGTTGGTTAGGATTTTCAAAGAGAATAGGAGCACGACATCTAGTATGAGGACACAGCCATAATCAGGATTATTTCATCGATTTAACCTAAACTTTTCCTTTCCACCTAATTGGGCGCCTTTTGCCAGCAAGCGCAAGCAGTGAAACAAAAGAAAATGAACATTTGAGCCTGATCAATACCGATGTTTTTTCGGGTTAGGACAAGTTGTCCGAGGGGCCCAGGTTCTTTCCTTGTCCCAACGCAAGAAACCAGATCAACGGATCCATCGGCACTGGATCTTGTGTTTGAAAAATATGACCAATTGCCTCACTCGTGAATCTGTGTATCAACAAGTGTATTGGGAAGTGAACACACTAGTGAACATCGACAGTTTTCAGAAACTCCTGAATATCACATATAGCCCACTTTAGTTTTCATTCTTCGTGAGGAATGTACATCTGTGCTTTGCTCACGAGCATTCGTATGGACATTTTGTGAAAAATTATTGCATACAACATTACACTTCTTGATACACCGATGAGCAAGTGCATTAGTTTGAGGTGATTAACCATAACTCGTGTTTGGGCGTTGATCAAATAGAGGGCCCACGGGCTGCCAATACGACTCCAGATACCGAGCTCCTACCAGCCTAGTTATTGCGGATAACTGGCCCCTGATAGAACCGGTGGAGAAGCATACCTGACGAACTAGTTAAAAACTAACGAGTTCACCAGCGAGAGAACAGCCAGAGCATCCTTCGGGTATGTTCTATCAAAGCAATATGCTTCTTCTTAGTATGTTTTAGGAAACTTCAAATAATTGTTTCAATGAGGTTTCTGAAATGGTTCGCTACTCAGCGACAGTCATGGGCGAACGTTGGCCGGTGATGTTTTCGGATCGAGCTTGTCACATAGTGCAAACCTTCAATGGGCTGTGAGGTTGTCGAGACCTTCTCACTGGGCCCCCTTGTCAGCCAGATTGGTTGATAGGCCCCAAGCTTCGCGAATCATCGAAATGGATTTCTTTATCCAACAGTACAACAAATCAGGGCTCCGTGCTCGAGCTACCCTTCGGGATATGGAGTAACTCGTTTTCATGAACTTGTGGACCTAATTTTGGGACGTCCACCAAGCTGCATCTAGGGGTCTTTTCACACTGATCCATTGGAACTCTCGAGCCATATGAGCGTTGCTTGCCCATCCAAACTTGATGTTGAATGCTCGTTGTTTGTGAGTCTTTGAGTGAAGCGACTCGAATTTGCTTGGACTTGCTACTGCCTCATTGCTGTCGCAAGTTTTCGCAACTCCCGAGTCGCCGTGGAAACGTCCTATGTTCGCGTGAATGACGAGCCAAAGAACGAGACAATCGTTCACATTGTACAAGCCCAAAGCTGAAAAAAGGTGCTTCTACTAGTGGCTTCACAAAATTTTGTCGTTTATCGCTATGAGGACTTGCTACACCCTTCGATGTGAAAGGCAACCTTGTAGCAATCCATTCATCGCCTTGCACCCTGAACTTGTGCGTGTGAAGACACGTGGCAGAGTTGCTACAGGTCAATGTGAAAATACCATTCCATAGAATGTAGAAGATAAACCAAAGACATGCTACAAAGCAAGTTAAAAAAAAAACAAAAAAGCTCTTCTTCACACATGATCTTGACTCCTCAACTTGACCAGCTCAATTGACATCATTCTCCAAACGCAAAAGAAACTAGGAAATAATCAACTTCTACACACTCCGGTACAACTAAAGCTATGTAACCCACTCTAACCTATAATGTGATATAGTAAAAATGTTTCACTTTTGTACTAAAGGTGTTACGCCAAGTCAAACGTGGGCGGTTCAAAAGTATGAGGCACAAAGAAGAAGACAATTCCAAGAATTGGGACAGTTGGAGAAATTGTAAGCATCAAGAGGTGTACTTTGGTGACAAGTTTTGGACATGTTGAGCGCATATATCCAATAACAAGAAACACAATGAGGCATGTGTTGGGTCTCCACCGATGCGTGCGACGTTGCGTGGTGAGTGGTCACTTCTAGGAACTCCTCCGAGGAGTAAGGAGGTCTCGAGAACATCGGGACGCGGTTATAAATGTCTAGCGCCTTCGAGGAGTTAACCAAACTGTATCAAAGCATCGATACAGTTCGCGACACTTATTTTGACCATTCTAGAAAGTGGTCGAATCTGTCAGAACCTTCGGGAATGGAACACCGGAGGTCAGGGCAAGTGGCCAATATACGTTTGGCCAAAGATCGTGAATTTCTGCAGGTCGATGCGGGTTGGGTCATAAATACAAAACGAAAATGCCCATTCGCGAAGTCCTGGGACTCATGTACGTGTGGGACATAACACTTCACCCCATTTTAGCCGCGAATTTCTAGTGTAGTAGTAGACGCAAGCTAGTGACGTCTGTAGTAGCCATCGATCAGATGATTTATGTCTCACAAGTTGTCCTACGCCTCCCTAGTGTTCTGCGTGGCGTGGTAGCCGTGCCACTTGACCAAGTATTTGGTCGTTTTCCCACGGCAGCAGTGTCAAAGGATGTCCCCAATCACGTACTCCGTTTCTTCGACCACTTGGATTAGAGGTGGAGGAGCGACAACTCTGTTGAGAAAGCTCATGCTTGGATCCCGGTAGTGCTTGAGCTTCCAAACGTGGAAAGTTGTGTGGATCACCATGTTGTCTTGCAAGCGAATTTGAGTAACAACAGGGCTTGCATATGCTCGATCTCAAATGGACACAATCATCGGGGTTTGATCTTTACCAATCCTTGTCCACGTGGATGGATGTTGGCAGGGCTGAATAGGATGTGATTGCCAGCACTGAATATGTCATTGTTACGATGTTGGTCAGCTACTCACTTCACCGCTGCTTCCATCGTTATGAGGGTCTCGCGTGTTTCCTACCACACACTAGAGAAATCTCGTCGGTGGATGACAACCACAGGAATGTTCCGTTGTGTTTGTAGGTATTTTGATGTGACTGGAATTTTACCGTAACCACTTCAAACAAAAATTTATCCATCGCTATGGAAGTAGCCAAGTTGTATGCAAGCATGACGGTCGACAATTTTTCTGTCCAACCAGTGCTCTGTGGATTGCATAAAGTGTGGAGGATTTATTTGAGCATTTGATTTACCCGCTCATTTTGTTTGTGAGTTTGCTGATGGAACGCCATTGAGATTTGGTTCCTATTGTCCTAACGTGTAATCAGTCTGTGCCAAAAACCACTAGTGAAGAAGTCTTTGTTGTTGCTGATGATGGTGTGTGATACTCCGTGTAACCAGACGATCTGGTTTAGAAATAGCCCTGCACTTCCTTTTGCGGTGACAGTTGTCGACATCGGGATAAAGTGTGACATTTTGAAAAATATTGTGCACCACCACGGGGATGGCATCATATCCCTATGGAGTGAGAGGCATTCCTATCACGAAATCCATGGGGATGTAGACCCATGGTTCTGCTGGAATATGGAATTATTTAAGAAGTTTTGATGGGCTTGTGTGATGAGATTTTTGTCGCTCACAAGTATCACATGATCTGCATAATGTTGCTATGCCAAGAAGCATTTGGTCCCACCAATAATACTTCATTTGCTTTTAAAGCAAATGCAGTGACCAGGTGGACACTTCGTCCTCGCCGAAGTGTCCACCTGGTCTGGTGTCGTGGCATTCCTCCAATAGCATCCATCATAACTCCCTGTTTGGTGTTATGACAACTTGGCGAGTGAATCGTCGTCGTCAGTAAGAGTCGTCGAACCATATCTTGGTTTTTTCATAGCCGCCAAACTCCTCATAACCCTTCACGAACAACCTCACAAGTTTCATTTGACGAGCAACATGTTAATCTCAGCCTTCATGTTTTGCCGTTGACTAGAGCATCCGCTGCGATTGTTTTTTAGAGGTTGGTACACGATGTTTTTGTCCAAGTTGGACTGAAGGAACTCCATCCATCGATTTTGTTGGCGGCCCGGATTTTTTTTATTCTTCAGGTATATGAGTGTGTGGTAGTCAGTCCAAAACATACATCGTAGGAATTTCATGTAGTACCGCCATGTTTTAAACGCGTCCACGATCACCAATATCTCTTTCTTGTGCACCACATAGTTAATTTCTAGTCTGTGTAGTTTTTGCGACGTATACACGACCGGTTGTTCTCCACCACCATTGTCTTGCAGGAGAACAAATCGGACTACTCAATCAGACTAACCGGACTACTCAATGGTAAGTTTGGCACCAAGGTCAGGGTATTTATCAAAGATTTAAACGCTTCTTGTTTGTTGTCTTCCCAACTCCACTGAGTAGTGGAGTGTTACAAGTGAGATCAGAGAGAGGCTGACACCCGAGCGAAATCATTTATTGTAACGGATTCGACAGAATCCTTGGCCGACTAGGCCAAATTCGCGGTGCTTGAGGGTCTCCGACCCTCAAGCCATCCCGTCTCACCGTCCACAGTCCCAGGTGACCCCGCTCGAACCTCGTGGCTCCTTTCGACGGGTCGGCGTGGCACTGCCACGCTACATTTATACATTCACGGTAATAGTTTCACGTACCAAAACACCATAGCGACTACATCCACTTTCTTCAGGTCCATAGTGATTCGTCCACCGCCAATGATGTAGCCCAAAAACTCGATTGAACGTCGACGAAAGGTGTACTCTGAGACCTTTCCATATAATTTCTCTCTTTTTAAGCTCTGAAAACATTTTCAAGGATGTCCATGGTTCTCCTCCAGAGTGCGATGTACACCAGCATGTTGTCAAGATACAGGACGACAAATTCATCGAGGTGTAGTCGAAAAATGTTGTTATCTGCTGCCATGAAGTTTCAGGGGCATTTTTTAGTCTGAACTAAAAAATGACCTTGAACTCAAGATGCCCGTATCTAGAGTGAAATGTCGTCTTCTTGATGTCCTTATCAGATACGTGGATCTGATGATAGTCACTGCGTAGGTCAATTTTGTGAAAATTCTTGGCCCAAGGAGTTGTTTCAAAAAGTTCATCTAGTTGGAAAAGGGAGTAGTAATGTTTTTCACGGTGATTTCATTCAAACACATCTGTCTCTCGCCTGTTTTATTGTGTACAAAAAGTACGGGAGTTGTGTAGGATAACATGGAAAGTCTGAAGAACCCCTCACCGAGTATCTTATCAAGTTGGTTCTTTAGTTCGGCCAGCTCCTGTTCATTTATCTGAAAGCTCCTCTTGACCGTCCGTTTGCTGCCTGGCTTCAGACCTATCTGGTGATAAAAACACTGTGTGGAGTTAACCCTAAAATTAGTTTGTTGAGAAAAACCCCCTCAATCTCGTCGACAAGGGATGCAAACTTCTCCAAAACGGATACAAACCTTACAGGTGCCGAGGCCGATGTCATTGCATACGCTGTCATGATATCCTTATCTCTCCTTGTCTCCACGTGGACAATCTAACCTTGTGCTATATGTCGCACATATCGTTTGGCCACGTCCAGCAATATTGACTGACGTTTTGTGATTGTTGTGACTTACTTTCCTGCTTCCACTTCTACTACCTTGTAACCACCGTTACGCCGTGGGTCGCTCGATGATAGGGAGGTGCCATTTTTTGCCATTAATGATGATGTGGACTTTTCTGCTCTAGTATACCTAGGGATTCTACCAGGTCAAGTAATCTTGCTCGATGATGATTTTGTGGTCGTTCATTGGGCACATCCTTCAGACCGTTACGTCATGTAGATCTCTATTGTCGCTATGGTTCATGAAATGTGCAGTCATCAATCGACGGTTTTTCCTTAAAAAAAAAAACCCTGTTTAGTTTGCAAACTCAGCTTCTGATGAGGCAACTCCTACGACCAGATTGCACTTCGTTTCATGGAAAATGATGGACTGTGGAGGGAGTTAGAGTCAAAACAAGGTCCAGAGCCATGAAAAAAGTACAAGTGTCCTAGTAAGAGAGAACAACTCTCTTGCGGGTGAGGATCGCAAGTCGATCCTCACCCATCGGCAGGCGAGCGAAGCTCGCCGGCGAACTGCGAGGTGCGAGGACAAAGTCCTCGCACGCACCTCGAACATGGGTTTCCGAACTCGGATAACCCCTGGGCATGTGAGCAAGCATCCTACGAAGCAAACCTACAATTTTCCTAGCCAGTTTCAAGAGTATGGACTAATCTAGGTGTCACAAGCATGTAACGGCGTTGCTGCCAAGATAAATTCCTACATGTGAATATCCAAGACAGAGGGACTATAGGCTACACTGCCAGGGTGGAGGCGAGCACACAAGAGCACAAATCCCAGGGCAACAAGCTGATCCGCCAGGATGCCGTCCGCTCACGATGTGTCGCCCCCACTTCCTGGACCAGCGTGCCCTGCGCACTCACGACCACAAGAGAAAGTATATACAAGAGAATTAACACGCCCCCTTGGCCGTGAGTGCGGCAGGCTTGCAGCCAATTTGATGCAGTTGGAGCAGAAGGAATGAGGAGGATAGAGCTTTGGTGAGGAAGTCAGCCAACTGTGCCTCCCCACTTACGGCACAGACTTGTATGGTTCCAGCATCAATAGCTTCGCGCACAAAGTGATATTCGGCGTTGATATGCTTTGTGCGTGGATGAAACACCCCATCATTTGCAGCAATGCGACGTGCGGCAGAGTTATCACAATGCAGCGGTACAGCTGGCACAGACAATCCCAATTCCTCCAACAAGCGTGCAAGCCAGATCCCTTCACATGCCGCTTCACCCAATGCCATGTACTCTGCTTCAGCGATGCTCCGTGCCACGCATGACTGCTTTGCACTACGCCACAACACAGCTGTGCCCCACATCCGAAACACATATCCACCACGACTGCGGGCTGCACAATCACGAGCATAATCACTGTCACAAAAGCCATCAAGCATCGGGTCCACAGTCGGGGCAAACACCAGTCCAACCTCAGCCGTGTCCAACACGTAACGCAGCAGTTTCAGCAATGCCTTGTGATGCGTACTGCATGGTTGCTGGCTGAACTGGGCAAGCACATTGACTGCACAAGAGATGTCCGGTCGGGTAGTGGAGGCCAAGTATGACAAGCTGCCTGTGATCTGTCGGTANAATGCAGCGGTACAGCCGGCACAGACAATCCCAATTCCTCCAACAAGCGTGCAAGCCAGATCCCTTCACATGCCGCTTCACCCAATGCCATGTACTCTGCTTCAGCGATGCTCCGTGCCACGCATGACTGCTTTGCACTACGCCACAACACAGCTGTGCCCCACATCCAAAACACATATCCACCACGACTGCGGGCTGCACAATCACGAGCATGATCACTGTCACAAAAGCCATCAAGCATCGGGTCCACAGTCGGGGCAAACACCAGTCCAACCTCAGCCGTGTCCAACACGTAACGCAGCAGTTTCAGCAATGCCTTGTGATTCGTACTGCATGGTTGCTGGCTGAACTGGGCAAGCACATTGACTGCACAAGAGATGTCCGTTCGGGTAGTGGAGGCCAAGTATGACAAGCTGCCTGTGATCTGTCGGTTCAGAGTGGGATCCGTGATTGGTCCGTAGTCTGTTGTCCGTGCGTCAAGCAGGTGCGCGTAGACATCTGGGCTCATGGGTGACTGCTGTGGGGACAGGTGCTGCACTAAGTGGTGAAATCGTGCAGTGAGATGTGTAATGAATCGACCCTGATGCAGCGTCAGTGTTCGTGCTGATCTGTCTCTGACAATGGTCATGCCAAGGAAGTTCTGTGCTTCACCCAAATCTGTCATGTGGTAGTGTGCTGTGAGCAATGCTTTGGTCTGTGCAATGAGTGAGGGTGAAGGGGACAAGATCAACAGGTCATCCACATAGACAAGCAGGGTAACNCCATGGTCCAAGAGAGCGTTTAGCTCTGCCACCATAGCCTTCTCCCACTCAGGCGCATCAGCACTCCCCCTTGCCTCTGTCAGCGTCAAGGGTTCGGTCAATGTGGTTTCCCCATCTGTTACCCCAACTGTGTGATAGAACTGTCTGTAATCAACCCGAGGCACGGTGCGCTGTGACCTTCGCACAGGCTCGGCAGGCGGTGTTGCTTCTGTGTCGGTGTTCCTACCTACGGGGT
>SZWC01001290.1:93355-106371 GCA_023375785.1 Penium margaritaceum | reverse complement strand
GATGGATGGATGGATGGATGGATGGATGGATGGATGGAGTGGATGGATGGATAGATGGATGGGTGGACGACCGGACTGGCTGGACCAATGACGTACCAAAAGAACTGGCTGAATGGGCGACAAAAGAAACAGTACATCATCGCCCTTGCGGTCTAATGCCCCGGGAAAAGCAGGACAATGCCCGATAAATGCTGGCCGCGCTCCCAAACCTCCTCAGCTCAATCGCGTCTCATTCTTCAGTCCTGACATTGTTCGGTGATGTAGAACAGTGTGTGGTGAAAAACACATTTTCCTTTCCCTTCCGCAAACACTTTCCAAGAGCAAAATCACACCCTACGAGGCACTTTTTTTTTTTTCCAGACAGCCACTCGTCCCTCAAGACCGGCAACCACTCACCGCACAGTCTCGATGCCGCGGCTCGAAACACCGTGCACGTCGGCGGTGGCTGCTGCTGCTGCCGCACCCGCTGCTCCTGCCGTGGCTGCTGCCGCAGCAGCCGACCCTCCAGCCGCTACAGATATCGAGCCGCTTTGTTGGCCAGAATCTTCTTGCGTTGCGAAAAAACTGCTGCTGCCGTCTGTGCTGCGGCTGCTGCTGATGCTGCTGCTGTTGCCACCGTTACCACTAGAGCTTGACTCAACGCATGTGCCTTGGTTTGCTGCAAACACTGCGGTGTCCTCCTCTTCCTCCTCACCCTCAAACATGTCGGAGCAGATTGAGATTGAGCTGCTGCTGCTGCTGGTGCTGCTGGTGCTGCTGATGTCCATTTCAGCATGTTCCTGTGCCGGTCCTGCTGCTGCTGCTGCTGTTGCTGTCGCCTGTTGCAAGATTGTGTGTGGTCTGGCGGCGAGGCCGCCAGCTGAAAATGTTGAAAGCCATTGCGACGGCGACGACGACGACGACGACGACGACGACGATAACGACGACGACGACGACGATAACGACGAGGCAGATGACAACGATGACGACGACTGTTGTGAAAAGCACACGAAATCATTCAGGTTTCGCGCAGAGGTTTTGTAAGTCGACGGCGAGCGGCGGCTGGAGGGGCCATCAGCAGAGAACCGGAGGGCGGATGCAGCGGAGGTCGACGACGACGGAGTTGTCGGCGATGGAGACGGAAATGGCGATTGTGCAGCGCCGAGTGACGACGACGGCGGCAGCAGCGACGAGCGACGGCGCAGGCTGTGCCGAGGAGAGCGACGCCCAAGTGCATGGTATTGGTGCAGCCCGGAGCCTTGACGATGACCTGGGATGTGGTGGTGACGGCGGCTACCATGAGGGGCAGGCGCAGCGGCGGCGGCAGCAGCAGCAGCAGCCGCGGTAGCACAACGGATACCATCTGGAGCGCTTGGTCGAAGAAGGAGAGGAAGTGGGTACATGGCCGGCGCTTGTTGCTTCTGATGCTGCTGCTGCGAAGGGCGATGCTCCTGCAGAGGCTGCTCCTGCCGCCGTGCTGCTGCTGCGGAAACGTACAGGGTGGGGACCACGTTGCGGGCTGGCTGCGCGAGCCTACTTGCCCTGTTGTCGCCGCGGCTCCTGCTGCTGCCGCTGCTGCTGCTGTTGCCGAAGCAGGCGGTGCTGCCACGAACCGACTGCATTGGCTCGTTTGCCCTGGCGCGTCGGCGGAGTGGTCATGACAGAATCATCAACTCCCATTTCCCCATTGCCCCTCTAACGTGTTTCCTGACCTTCACTTCGCCCTTTGCCTCTGGCACCAAAGAGAGACTAAATTGCAGAGTGCACGAGGGCGGACTTGCATGTTGCCCTTATTCACGCTGGACCATCTTCGCGTTGCCCCCACTCTGAGGTTTATCTCTACTCCGCCCCCATTTTGCGTTTCCAGCACATTATCTCCAGAATGCCCAGCCGGAATAAAACATGGGCAACTATATGCGAACTGCTTGGTTTGCGACTCGCATAGACGCGAGGTGACGGGTCCACATTGCGACGATGGTAGGTGCCTGTTTCGCTTCTCAGTATATTATAAATGTCGACTTCGGACTTTTATGTCTAGTTTATGCCTATTTTCAAGCCGCACATAAACGACTACCTGCCATCGTTGGAAATCAGTCTCGCATGTACTGTTCGAGCGACCGAGTAGACAGCGACCCTAATCGATGGGGACCTTTTTGAGTTCTCAGCAGGTTGACGAAGTTTCTCGTACACACACCATATTTTTCTTCGATTCAATCAAACAGAATCCAGTTCACAGGCACCGACGAACAGTACCCAAAAATTTCCGAATAGCGAGGAACATTCAACCCACGGATCGTGCGAACTCCGAGGCCGCTCTCATTGGTCTAAGATGCATGTGCTGAGATCCTGATTTGTCGGTGTATTTGGAACATTTTCGTCCCATTTCACTGGAGCTGTTGAAATCAAACAGAAGAGTATTCGTCCATCCGTTGGTTTCGATCCATGCGTGGATTTGAAGGCATTCAACATGATCGTTTTTCCCCTCAGACGGGCATCCAATGGGACGGCGCTCCCAAGACAGGCCCCTCCGACTGACCAGGAAGGGTGAAGGCATCATCTAGCTACGACTCCCGACGGAAGGCAGCCTGCGTCAAGACGGGTGTCGAACAAGGCACCTCGGACAAATTTATCCATAAAACATTATCCTTGCATTCCCCGATTTCTGACAAACTGTCTCCATCTCCTCCCCATTTAAAGGGGGAACCTAGCGATAAGTTAGAAAACAGGGGTGACTTGGCAATGAGTTGAACATTGGGGGCGTCCTGACAATAAGTTAAAAGATAAATTGACGCAGGGGCCCCGATTTATCAGATATCCCAACGCTAGGACCCGCATTGCTGGATACATCAGCAAGGGAGCCCGGATTGGGGCGGCGACCAACGCGAGGGCCCGTTGGAAACCCTCACGAATCGACTTTGCCGGCTGTTTTATCGACTGGTGACTCCTCGTCTTGATAAGGACTCAGTCCGCAGCATTGGTCTGCAGTTCGGCAAGGAAATCATCGAGTCGTCGAGCACCAACTGGAAAATGTGTTTTAACAAGGCAAACCAGCGTGAGAAAGGACGTTTGAATATCAAGGTTGTACGCCGAGAAATTTTTGGTGATGACTCGGCCTTCGTTGTGGTCGGACAAGGGCTTGTGACAACACAAGACTTCACTGGATCGAGATTCTAACATGCAGGATCCGTTCAAAGGGCCTTGTCGTCACAGAGATCGAACGGCAGGGCTCCACGGTTGATGAGATCAGCCATCAAGGCCCATTTGTTGACGATGGAGCAAAATTAGCTGCCTTATGGAGCTGCTTCATCAAATGCGGCACTGAGGATGAACTGCCCTAAGTTACAAAAGATGTGTCCTGAAGATTTTCACGCGGAGCAGAACGTAGGTGGAATTGGAAATATTTTAGGGCATGCAGGCCCATGCGTAAACGAACATGAGCTCTGTGTGTGAGTGCGATGCAAGACGGCAAGAATTTGGCTAAGTCTGGAACGCTGAATATAAAAGAACAAGGAGAGTTCACAAATGAGCCCCTAGCGGGCTTATATAGGGGCGCCGGCAGCTAGCCGCACCGGGCCCCGTCACCCCTGCTGAACCCAAATGAGTCAACAGGGAGAACACACTGCATACACCATGACAACAACAAAGGTGGTATCCTCGATCCACCGGAACAGCTCTCTGAGTGCCCAGGTCTCGACCATAGAGAAAATATGAGCAGTGCCGAAAAAATCTCGGAATCAACGTCCAAACATCACAGACGGCTTTCCAAACATCGGAAGCCCCACAATAGCCATCGGTTCTCCTCGTCGCACCGGTACAGTCCACCGGGTGTGCGGGTCTCAACCCACCAAGAAAACTCTCCTACCTCCTGACAAGCCCACATGGCTGCCAGAACGCATCGACCGCGTCTCGCCGACGTTGTCGTAGGTGCTGGAGAAGTCTTGGTGCAGTCCGGAGGCCCGTCGTGTCGTCACACCCTCCTCTACCATATACCCCGAATGTGGGTATATCGGTAAACCAGCGGTGTCGGTCGTGACGGGTGGAAGCCACACAGACCAACGCTCCCCTTGGCTGACATATCCATCCACGCCAGAACGAATGAACGAAGGCATGGAACAACAACGTATGCCAAACCACAATATGCACCAGGCAACCACACACACACACACACGTCTGCTACCCACCTAAGGTCTCCTTAGACACGAACACATGCTACCAAGTGTCTGGGTCTCGACCATGAGAGGAGTGATGCACACGTGCACAAACCAGTGTAACGCATATCACACACTTGTCAGACGACAAGCGGGTCTCCTCGTGACACTGGCGGTACTAGTGCCCGGGTCTAGACCGCTACGAGCAATCCAACACAACAGCATCATCATCTAAACACCGGATCATGGGAGTATCTCCTCGTAACACGGGTGCAACTCACCACGTGTCCGGGTCTCGACCCCTAAGAGCGACCCAGCTCGCATACACATGCCACACGTAGTATGGACACACACCAAGACACATGATCACATGGTCTCCTCGTGACACTGGTACAACCCACCAGGTGTCCGGGTCTCGACCAACAGTGTGCTATGGTCCACTTGCAACTGTGCAGGCATGTAGCATGAGCCACACGCCGGATGCTGTAGATGCTCATAACAGAGCATGGACCTCGCCATGCATCTCCCATGACGCTGCGTCAGGTCGAGGTCCACACAACACTCCCCCTGGGCAGATGAACCTGGTAGCGATGTCCTCGACGGAGATGCTGATGCCGTAGCTGAATAGATCCTGGGCGATGAGTCATGTGGTGTATCCATCATGCAGAGATAGCTCCCCCTGTCACGTGCGAGTCGGCTCCCTCCCTCAAAGACGAAGTGGTGTCTCCGGCTATGACCTCTCACGTCGCAGCTGCATCACCTGGGGTGTACCAGTCCTTGCGTGACTGCCAAGGGTCCCAACTCACAGTCTCTCCTGTGTCCGCTCTACCGCGATGCATCTGTGTACGCCGGAGGAAAGGGAATGGGCGAGCAGCACGCGTGCGTGGATGAAGTGGCGGAGCTCGCCTACGATACGGGATAACACACCTTGAGGCACCAGGGTGTACTGACAGAGGAGGAGGGCTGGAGCGACGAACCGCAGCACCACTCATGGATGAAGATGACGATGGGGCAGGTGAGTCAGGTGGATGAAGGTGCGTGATGGCTGTAGTAGAAGGAGGAGTGATGAAGGGGTCGACAGGAGCGAGGATGGCGGAAGCCGAAGGTACGCTCACCTCTCCTATGACAGTGTCTCCAACGGACGTCATACTCGGAGCTCGTACAAGATCCTCCCCGAGTATAGGTGTGCCAGATGCTCCTCGCGGAAAGCTCCTGCCGATAGCAGTGATGCTCGCCTCTGAGAATCGCTCACGCGCTGCCATCATCTCCCGCTGTAGCATGACTACACGCTCCTGCAGATCAGCATAATCTGCCTCATACATGTCGAGGTGGCCCATGTCGACCTGGTGTAAGATAAACTCTGCCTCACTGGATGCTGCACATGCAGACTGCACAACTCGTGAGTACAACGCCATCTGCATCTCTGCTACGGAAGACGATGGAACTGGTGCTGCTGCATCCTCCTGGGGATCAACCAAGCTCGCAATTTGCTGAGACGCTGGAACATCGGATGCAGCTGCAGGTGTCGCATCCACATCACAACTTGTGTCTGTCATGCGAGGAGTGAGCAGTCGCATGCCAAGAGAGAAGGAGAAGGAGAAGTCGTCAGAGTCCGTGGAGCATGTGGAAATGTCGTCCGTGCAGGTACTGCCCCTCTCAGCATCGATGTGATCAGCAAGGTCACCAATAGGTGAAAACGAGGGGGCAGAACTCAGCTCCTGCTGATGAGGTGACTCCATACGCGTGTACGGATCTGCTCCAGTGTCTTCAACTACCGCCGTAGTGGACACATGTGTGCAGGACTCCGGTTCGACAGTACCCGTCAAGGCAACGAACAAGCGTAGCTGGCGCTCACACACTGTCTCACCGGGAAGGCTGGTGGCTGCTACTTGCTCGATGATATTGTGAGGACCACCATCTGACTCCGTCATGTATGGCGCTGTTCCGTCGTGTATACGGGAACCCAAAGACTCAGGGGACATGGGTGACTCTTCACGCTCAAGCTGGTCCTCAGGTAGCGCAGATGACACGGTGAATCCTGCTGAGTCTACTGCAGCACGTGTCCCAATAACACCTCTCAGAACTGCTGCTCTCAAGAATGCCTCAACCTCCAAAAGACCAACCGGCCGACTCTGCTCATGCACTGCGACTGCTGTCGCACTGGTGTGAATCTCATGCGCCAATGCCCCCGGAGATCCGTGTGGGGCATCCCGATCCACACGATACTCATGTGCCACTGCCAGGCCACCACTGGTCGGAGTCGCGACTGGCACCACCCAAGCACGCAGCACCTGCACTCTTGATGCAACCTGCTGCTGTAGAACGTCCGGCTCCTGCAATAGCGGAGATGTCGAACTCGATGACATACATGTCTGAAGTCCTGCAACCTCTGCCGGACTAGTGTGAGCCTGCTGCACACACTCTCCCAAAAGTCCGGTAGATGCATCACAATTCATACGGGACTCCTGTGCCGCCGCTAGGCCTCCACCGGTCGGAGCCGCGAGTGGCACCGCCCAAGGATGCCGTGTTCGCGCTCCTCCTGATGTAACCTATTATTGTGGAAGATCTGGATCCAGCCCGAACGTGGAAGTCGAGCTCGATGACACGGAAATCTCCACCAGGAACGCCATGTTGGGATCGGACTCCACGCCATGTGCTGTCACCGTATCATCTGAGTCTGCCAGAGCTGACGCTCGGGCACCACGGCCCGGCGCGAGTGCGGATCCTGTCCCTACGGTCACATGAGGCAATGCGCGGTGATCACTCCCCCTCGACAGGGACAACAACGGAGACTGAGGAGGTGGAGGATGTATCAAATCCGGCACGAGCACGACGTGCGGAGCGCTGACGCCGATGTCGCGGGGTCACTCGACTGGAACGATTGTATGAAGACATGGCATCGCGAGATGGCATCGTGGTTGTAGCAGAGTGCAGGATCAAAAGGATGGTGGCAGCCTGGGACTCGCTGGTAGTTGGAGCTGAAGGCACACCATCAGATGAGTAAGGAGGAGAGGATGGAGGAGATGTGATCGAAGAGGCCGTCAAAAAAAGAGTAGCAGAAGCACGCTTAGTGACGACGAGGTCACAAAGCCGCTGCACCGTTTGTCGTAGGCCGTGAATCTCGACGAATATGCTCGCCAGAGGTCCAACTCGAGGATCTACCAACGTCGGCATATCTGTATGCTGTGGAGGACGCAGGCTCGGACGAGGCTGTAGCCAAGGTAGATGCCAGCCGGGAGGGCACATCCAACAGCGACGCCAACCATGACGTCCATCACCACAGTAGTAACAGGGGAACGCGCAGGGCGCCTGCTCAGATATCCATGCACTCATCTCGTGTGCTGGACGATGGATAGGTACCAAGGGCACCTACCCCCGGTGGTAAACACCAAGCCACGGGAGAGATGAGGCCAGTAGGTACTGTCACCCCTGGAGGTCACGGCGTCCGGGTCAGCAAACGTGACCAGACGGGACGAGCTGCACTACCACAGTACGCCCGGAGACTAGAGTCTGACTAACTGTGGCTACTAATGCTACTGCCACTAATAGAGCGAAGACTGCTCCAAGACGAGAAGGGGTGGCGGCTGTAGGTGTGGCTGCTGCTCCAAGCGGTAGACGACCCAGCCCTCGGAGATGGAAAGACGCCAANCGGGAGAGATGAGGCCAGTAGGTACTGTCACCCCTGGAGGTCACGGCGTCCGGGTCAGCAAACGTGACCAGACGGGACGAGCTGCACTACCACAGTACGCCCGGAGACTAGAGTCTGACTAACTGTGGCTACTAATGCTACTGCCACTAATAGAGCGAAGACTGCTCCAAGACGAGAAGGGGTGGCGGCTGTAGGTGTGGCTGCTGCTCCAAGCGGTAGACGACCCAGCCCTCGGAGATGGAAAGACGCCAATGTACCGTCGATCCTACGGAGTGAAGTGCGCGCACCGATTCACGGGCCCCAGGGAGACGTCGGTCCAAGACACGTCTTGAAGTGGAGATCGCCGCCGACACCACAATCTGCTCGTGGTTGGGAAGGCGAAACTGTAAGCGTTGCTGCACCAGCCAATGTTGTTGCTACGAAAATTGTTGTTGCTGCAGTGGCTCCCGCTATTGTAGGTGTGAGTATTATGCCGGGATGTTCTATGGCCTCGCACAACAATGTTTTTTTTCTCTCTCGCCCTCAGCCCCCCCCCCCCCTTTTTNGCCAAATGTTTTTTATTCTCTTGATTTATCTTCTTCTCTCTCCCAACCCCCATCCCCTTTTTTAGAAAAAAATTACTCCCCGTCACCTTTTTGTTTTCTTTGCTCACCCGGGGTTCGCCCATCACCCGGTTCTGGATTGCCCCCTAGAATGGGGGCAGGTCAGGATGGAGGTGGGGGATAAAAAATGAGGGGGCGATGTCAGGTCGTCCCCCCACCCCGCTCCTTGCTCGCTCGCAAAAAAAAAGCTAGCGAGCAAGTGAGCGAGCGAGCGAGTTTGTGAGGAGGCGAGAGGGGGGGGGGATCCGCCCTCCCTCCGTCCGTCGGCCGACGGAGCCGACGGGCCCCTCTGAGGGGCCCCTCGGAGGGGCTCATCGGGGCCTCCGAGGGCCCCCTCGAAAGGAGGGGAGGGGGGCGAAAGGGGCCGACCCCCCCCCCTCGGAGAGGCCTCCTGATGGGGGTCGAGGGGGCCACTCCGAGGGGGCGGGGACCCTCACAGGAGGGTTGCGAGGCCCTCTTGCAACAGCAGCTGCAACGGCGGGTGCAGCTGCTGCGGTTACTGCTGCTGCTACTGCTTTCGCCGCTGTTGCTGCTGCTACTCTGCACAGCAGCAGCAGCTGCTGCTGCTGCTTGATACTGCTGCCGCTGCTGTTGCAGCTGCTTCCGCTGCTGCTATTGCCGTTGCTAAACTGCGCAGCAGCTGCTGCTACTACTTGTTGCTGCCACGGCTGTCGCTTGCTGCTACCGCCACTGCTACTTGCTGCTGCACGCTACTGCAATGGCTGCTGTTGCTGCTGCTATGTGCTGCTGCTAGTGATGCCGTTGCTGCATCGGTTGATGCGCTGCTGCAGCTGTTGTTGCTGCTGCTGCTGCGCCGCAAAGCGGTTGCTGCTACTACTGCTGCTGCCGCCTGTGTAGCCGCTGCGAATGCTTGTGCTGGACGCAGTCGCTAATGTTGCCTTGCGCGGCTCATCGTCCCTCTGGCGTTCACGTGCAGTCGTTTTGTGCTCCCTCACGCTGCTGTCGGCGTGGCGCCACGTGGCGCGTTCTCTTTGCATTCTGCCCACTTCTGCTGCTTCTGTTGCTCACACGTCCCCCTGTGCTCTGATATCAAATTGGAAATATTTTAGGGCATGCAGGCGCATGCAAAAACGACCATGAGCTCTGTGTGTGAGTGCGATGCAAGACGGCAAGAATTTGGCTATGTCTGGAACGCTGAATATAAAAGAACAAGGAGAGTTCACAAAAGAGCCCTTAACGGGCTTATATAGGGGCGCCGGCAGCTAGCCGCACCGGGCCCCGTCACCCCTACTGAACCCAAATGAGTCAACAGGGAGAACACACTGCATACACCATGACAGCAACAAAGGTGGTCTCCTCAAGGCACCGGAACAGCTCTCCGAGTGCCCGGATCTCGACCACGGAGAAAATATGAGCAGTGCCAAAAACTCTCGGAATCAACGTCCAGACATCACAGACGGCTTTCCGAACATCGGAAGCCCCACAACAGCCATTGGGTCTCCTCGTCGCACCGGTACAGTCCATCGGGTGCGCGGGTCTCAACCCACCGAGAAAACTCTCCTACCTCTTGACAAGCCCAAATGGCTGCCGGAACGCATCGACCGCGTCTCGCTGGTGTTGTCGTAGGTGCTGGAGAAGTCTTGGTGCAGTCCGGAGGCCCGTCGTGTCGTCACACCCTCCTGTAGCATATACCCCGAATGTGGGTATATCGGTAAACCAACGCTGTCGGTCCTGACGGGTGGAAGCCACACAAACCAACAGGTGGTTCACAGTGTTACGCCGAGCAGAACGTAAGTGGTTCACAAGGATGAGGTGCGGGACAAAAGACGATTCGAGCGTTTAGGACAAATGGATAATTTATATTAAGCAGTAGGTGTACTTTGATGATGAGTGTCGAGTGATTCGAGCACATATCTATAATGTCAAGAATGAGAGTGAGGCATAAGTCGGGTAAATGAAGTTTGAGCCGAGTGACGCGTGTGAGGTCGCGTCGTGAGTGGCGTATTCGAGAAGCTCCACCAAGAAGTCGGGGGGCTTCGAGAACATCTCGACGCTTCTTTATAAATTTCGAGGGTCGTCGAGAAGCCGACCGAACGATATTGAAACATCGATATGGTTCTTGATACTTCAGTTCAACCATTCTCGAAGGTGATCGAAGTTGCCCGAAACTTCGGGAATGGGACATCGAAGGTCGGGCAGTTGGCCAAAATGCTCCGGCCGAACGACGGGGAAACACCAAAGTCGCCACACATTGGGTCATGAATGTAAGAACAAAAATGCCCACTCGTAAGTTTTAGGGACTTGTGTATGTCACGGACGTAACACTCCCCCCCCTCCCCCCCCCTTTAGCCGTGACATCCAAGCACACTAGCAGACCTAGGCTGGTGACAGCGAAAGTAGCGGTCGATCAGATGATCGACGTCCTGGAGGTTGTCGTAGGGCTCCCAACTGTTGTGCATGGCGTCGTAGCCGTACCACTTGACAAGATACCCGATCGCTTTTCCATGGCGTCAATGTCTGAGGATGTTTTCAATCACGTAGTCCGTATCCCCGCACACGTGTACAGGAGGTGGAGGTGCGATGTCTTGGTTGGGGAAGTTTGCAATGGGATCTCGGTAGTGCTTGAGCTTACTGATGTGGAAGACAGGGTGGTCGTCATGCTGTCAAGGAGTCGAAGTCGAGCAACAACTAAGGTTTGCATTTGCGTGTTCACAAACAGTCTCAACCAATGGGGTTTGAGTTCCGCCAAGTGTTGCCCTCAAAATTTGACATTTGCCGAGCTGAGGAGGACGCGATCGCCAGCGCTGAACACGCCATTGCTGCACTGTTGTTCGGCTGCCCTCGTACAGGTAGCTAGTGTCTTCACGAGGGTCTGAGGTGGTTCTTCCCAGATGCTTGTGAAGTCCTCATGGAGGATGTCAATCGCGAGAATATTACTCTCACTCTGCAATCCTGCCAGTGTGGCGGGAAGTTTGCCGTACACCACCTTGGAAGGGATTTTACCCATTGTGGTGGAAGTGGCGTGTTTTTATCCGAGTTTGGCAGTCTGCAGTTTTTTTTTCTGCCCAATCAATGTCGTAGGGCTCACATGAAGTTCGGAGAATTTGTTCTAGCATTTGGTTGGTTTGCTCGCTTTGCCCATTGTTTGAGGATGGAACGCCGTTGATAGCTAGATCTGACTGCCGTAACGTGTCCTCAATTCTTGCCAAACACGGCTTGTGAAGCGGTCGTCTCTGTTGTTGATGATGGTACATGGTATTCTGTGCAATTGTACGATCTCAATGATGGTGGTCGTTGTCGGGATGAATTGCGACATTTGGGAAACTCTATCCACCACGACGAGGATGGCATCATACCCCTTGGGTGTGTCAGGTAGTCCCGTCATGAAGTCCATGTTGATATCTGCCCACGGTTCCGTAGGAATAGGTAGGGGTTGGAGTAGACCGGGTGGCCGCGTGCGACGAGATTTTTTTATATGACAGGTGTCGCACGTTTTGCAAAAGGCTGCCACGTCGGTCTGCATCTTGACCCACCAGTAGTATTTGGCCAGCTTCTTGAGAGTTTTTCCTCGCCAAAGTGCCCAACCGGACCAAGTCGTGGCACCCTTCCAATAGCCTTCGTCCTAATTCCTCGTTTAGTGGGATGACGACCTGGCAAGTGAATGACCGTCGCTAGTACAACATAGCATCAACATTGTAGCTATTGAGTTTCAATAGTAAAAAAAGCAATAGTAGTAAAAATATAGGAGTGGTGGTAGCTACACTAATACAACAACTACTGAATTGAGTATGACAGTAGTAGTGCCACAGCAGCAGTAGGCATGGGCGCTGCCTTGAGCAGTACAGAAGCTATGCTGCACTACTCTACGAATGTACTTTAGTTGTGCAGCATCTGTAAAGCGGATTCATATCACGTGAAATTGTGAGAAGGCACTGATGAGGTCATCCCCCTCCTTTGTCACGCGGAGTCCACATGATTAAAGAAAATGTCACCTTTGCTAACGTAAGTTACACTAGTGTTTTTATGTTGGCATGCTTTTTTACGTCATTATTAGTAGTGCTGGTGTCAACGATTTTGGGATCAAAAGCGCCATTTTTTTCAGCTTTTCAACTTGTCAAAAAACACTGTCAGTTTTCCATGCCAAAACAATTCACATTTAGACCCATATTGAGCGACGACATGGCACCGTTTTCTGACAAAGGCAAGGGCATGGGAGATCTAAGTAGGGGCGGAAGTCTACCTCTTCCATGGTATGGTATACAGAAGACCACACATCACTGTCACTGCTGTCTAGACCTGATGGGAATGGTGATTTTGGTACTGGTTGCGGTGGTATGACGAGACACACTCAGAGTCAGCCCACACATGGATTTTCATTAATCCCTCGACTGGACTAGGATCATGCACAGCTTCCAGACAACACACACGCATTGGATGTCCTCTGGCGTCACATGGACGGGTCATGTCGTAACCACGACAGCAATAGATACCGTCACTTCCGCAAGCAGCTGTAGTGATCAAGACCACTGGAATCACACTATCATGGATAGTGTGATTCCAGTGGTGTGATTGTGTTTTCACAGCCGGGTGGTTGATAGACAGCTTGTACTATGTTTGTTGCCCGTGATGATGCTCGTGGGGGATCTGAGTCAGCTGGTGATGAGGATGGACCTGATA
>SZWC01001290.1:63833-85324 GCA_023375785.1 Penium margaritaceum | reverse complement strand
GAGCCAGGATTTGTCCTATGATTGTCTTGCATTCTCTTTCCTTCCCTTTGAGAATGAAGCCCCTATGGTTGTGAACCAATCACTTGTTGCACAGCCAGAGGTTAGCACCTCAACTTCGGGCTACTTCCATGAGCCTGGGGGTCGTCTTTGACCACTTGCCTCTAAGGCTCAGCGGACAGGCGACTCAACAAGTAGATGCCCCAATCTTACTATCCAGAGTAGCGAGCCTCGTATGAAGGCCCTTGACGTGAGTATCTGGACGAACTACACTGAGGCACACCTAGCGTGTCCTGTCGATCAAAAGTTGGTCTCTCAAGATTTCTCGATCCATAGCAATGCCGCAACTGACCTTGTCATGGTCAGGCGGAGTCCGAGGCCTATGTCTAAACCACCCGGATCCCTCCATCAACAGTGATATATCCAGACACATTGAAGGAGGTACTCTCGGCCTAGGACGCAAAGCTATGGCGTGCTGCTTTTGAGGATGAGTTGGCAGCCATTTGTGAGTACGGTGTCTATGATATTTTTGACCCCTTGCTATTGTGGAAGGTTGTACAGGTCAAGTGGGTCTTGCAAAAAATGGTGAAGTCTGATGGCACGCTATGACGGTTGTACCACATAGCGAAGAAGGCTCTTGCATGCTATTCGAGGATTTCCATGAGGTAGACACTTTGATGAGGACAAGAAGTTTTATAAACGTTACTTGTACTACTGGTGGGAAAATGCAAACTGAAATCGTAAACTATTGCAAACTGTATGATGTTTATCAATGCCATAAGTAGAGATGCACCAAGCCCTGGGATTTCCTTCAATCACTTCCATTACCCAAAGGACAATGTTTGTATAACTCCATGGACATCGTGATGGGTTTACTTGTCTCGCTGTAGGGGATTTGAGACAATTCTCATGGTAGTCGACTGGTCCTTGAAGATGCCTCACTTCCTCTTGATGACAACCAAGGTTACTGCCAAGAAAATAACATGATTGTTCCTCCACAACGCCATCTGAGTACATGGCATTCCCTTCACTCACAAGGATAAAAATGCACAAACCTCAAACGTAAATGACCAAGGTCACATGATATCGAAGAACTATGGAAATCTTGTGGACGCGATGATCCAACCGGTGTTCTACACAAGGAGACTCGAACTCTACTAGGTTCCCAATGGGCACTTCCCTAGCAGAGATGTGCCTCCGCCACCACCCGTCGAAGCAGACCAGGGCACGAAATATGTGGTTGAAGATATTTTTGGACACTTTTAGTGTGGGAAAGCGATAGAATATCCTATCAATCAGTTGCGATAAAATTCTTTGCACAACAACTAGGAGCCCTATGAAAACCCACGGTATGTTGATTGAAAAATCCACACCTATTTAAGTGGGCATCGACCTACGTCTTGCAACTCACTCGGCTTTGCAGCTACAAGGGGGAAGCTTTACGTCCTTGATGTACACAATTCCTTAAAATCAGCGTGTGGAAATTTTTGTTGTTACAATTGTGTCCCATGGTGAGTCAACCCTTACATTCTTACAACGTTCTATCAGGGGCATTTAGGCCGTATTTCCCTACCTATAATGATGTATTATAAAAGTTTTTGACAGGTCTGACCACTCCCAGAACAACCACTTGCAAGAATTGTCAAGAGAAATATTGCAAACCATATTCATCTTTTGAAATCACTTGATTGACTTCTTGATGGTGCTGGACTTTCACAAAAAGACACGTTCATGCTGTAAAATTACCCTAACTTCTCGGCATAGCTTCTCGAAGCAACCTCATGAAACAGCTTTAAACGTGCCGCTTAACTTGAGCGTCCAACACCCTACATATCCCTCATTCTTGTTTCCTTCCTGCTACATTTATTGTGTATGCCTAATACCGACAAAAAATTATCCAAGTATCCGAATTCCTTGAATTGCATATGTATCCTATGTTTTTCAACTATCCACATTCTGCTTGGAGTGATAGATACAATTTTCTTTGCTGGATAGGCACTCTATGTTTTCCAGTCATCGTAATGGCTATCCTTACACCTAGTGAAACATGGACAGTTCACAGAGATGACGTGTGTGATAGAAGAGGATTCAAGGAATTGGGATGATCGGATAATTGGTATTACCAGTAAATACATCTGTTTTTTTTCATCTGTTGAGTTTATGTATATAATAGCAAGAAGAAGAATGAGGCATATGTGGGGTCTTAGGCCCTGGAGTCTAGCAAGGGGTACAAAGTTGCGTCGTGAGTGATCGCTTCGAGAAAAAACTGTCGAGAAATTTGGGGGTTTCTAGGATATCGAGTCGTATCTTTATGAAAGTGTAGCACCCTTGTGAAGTCAACCGAACATTCTCAAAACATTGATACACTTTGTGATAGTTTATTACCATCTTGGAAAGGGGTCAAAATTTTCGGAAACTTTTGGAATGGAAGACCGGAGGTTGGGGCAAGTGGCCGAAATTCCGTCAGCCGTTTGACATAAAAATCTAAGGTCAACGGCTGGTGGGCTGTGGATGAATGACACAAATTCACACTCGCCATGTCGTAAGTTTTGACAACACAAAACAATGAAAGATTCTTGGGTGTGCATCGTTTGGTTGGAATGCATAGGTCCAATAAATCATTCCCGCTATAGCACCTTGCATCTAAACAGAACTGAGAAGGGGGTCCCACTTGCTAGCCGTGATGAGTTTTTTGTCCAAAAAGGCAAGTGTGATTGGCTTCCAGGTCGTGGAGGATAACACCTGGCACTGTCTTTTAACTTGAGTGTAGTACTTGGAGACATCCACTTGCGTGATGATTTCAACCATTCGCGCGAACATTTGAGCTACTCACGCGATCGGTTAGACTTCTCTCAGAGGTAGATTCTATGTGTAAAGCATGTTAGAGCATAAATTTGATCAGCTATGGGATTGAGTGAGTTGATTCTACATCAATGGACATGAGCATGTTCACATCAATGCGACCAAAGAATCTGAAAGTTGATGCAAAAAACTCTTACAAATGCATTCGCATGAAAAATTCCATCACAGGGAACCAAGCTTCGCTAGCAAGTGCAAACAAGGAGCTTGCTAACCGTGACTTAAAGACAATGAGGTTGTTTAATGATGGGGACATCAATGGGGCTACCTAGGACTTAGTCATTTTGAAGACCCCTTAAGTGTTACACCGAGAGGAAGGTAGGTGGTTCACATGGATGAGGTGCTGGTAAAGAGACGATTGGGGTGTTTGGGAAAAATGGATAATTTTTCTTAAGCAGCAAGGGTAATTTCATGACAAGCATCGAGTAAGTCGAGAATAAATGTACAATGCCAAGAATGAGAATGACGCATGTGTTGGGTCATCGACGCTTGAGCCGATCGGCACATGCGAGGTCACGTCGTGAATTGCTGATTCGAGAAGCTCCGCCGAGAAGTCTAGGGGCTTCAAGAATATCAAGGTGCTTCTTCATAAAAGTCTAGCGATGTCAAGAAGTTGACTGAACAATATCAGAACATCAATAGAATCTGCGATATTTGTGTCGACCATTCTGGAAGGTGATCAATTTTTTCAAAAAACTTCTGGAACGGAACGCCGGAGGTGGGGATAGTTGGCCAAAATGACCTCGGCCGAACTGCAGAAAAATCCCAAATTCTTTGCGTGGTGGGCCATGAATGTAAGGAAAAAAATGTCAACAAGTGAAGTTTAGGGACTTGTGTACATCACGGACGTAACACCACCCACTTTTAGCCACAATGTCCTGGCATGCTAGCAGGCATAGGCCGGTGATGGCGAATGCACCTGTCGATGAGATGATTGACGTCCTGGAGGTTGTCGTAGGGCTCCTAGCTGTTGCACAATGTCATAGCCATGCCACTTGACCAGATTCTTGGTTGTTTTTCCACGTCATCGATGTCCAAGGATATCTTTGATCACATACTTTGTATCCTAGTCCACTTGTACCACAGTTGGAGATATGACATTTCTACCTGGGAAGTGTGTACTGGGGTCTTGGTAGTGTTTGAGATTGCCAATGTAGAAAAGTGGGTGGATTTTCAGGGAGGTGAAGGTGAGCGATGACTGGGATTTGCATTTTCTCAATCTCAAAAAGTCCCAACCATCGTGGTTTGAGCTTTGCAAAGTTGTATCCTCGATCGCTAGCACCAAATATGTCATCACGACCATGTCGGTCGGCTGCCTGCTTCATAGCCTCTCATGTCTTTGCGAGGGTCTGTTGTGCTTTTCTCCTGGATGCTTACAAATTCCCGGTAGTGGACCTCAACTATGGGGATGTTACTCTGACTCTGTAGTCTTGTGGGAAGTTTGTCGTACACCACTTCGAAAGGTATTTTAACAGATGCGGTGGTGGTCGGCAGTTTTGCTGCTCAATTAGTGCCGTGCGGTTTGCATAAAGTGTAAAGGAGTTGTTTGAGCATCTGATTGGTCCGCTCGGTTTACCCGTCGGTCTGAGGGTGTAACATTGTTGAGAGCCGGATCCGAATGTCATAACGCGTCATCAGTTCGCGCCAAAAACGTCCAGTGAAAATGACCATATCTGTCGCTCATGATGGTACGTGGCACTCCGTGCAGCTGCAAGATGTAATTTAGAAACAGCTGCACTGTTCCTTTTGTGGTGACGGTGGTGGTCATCGGAATGGAGTGCGACATTTTAGAAAATCTGTCCATTACGAAGAAGATGGCGTAATACCCATCATGAATGGCACACACACCTGTCACAAAGTCCATGCTGATGTTGGCCCATGGTTCTGTTGGATCGGGTTAGGGTTGACGTAGACCAGTTGGCCACGTGCAATAAGATTTTAATCTTTGACCAGTTTCATACGATTTGTAGAAGGCCGTCGCGTCAGTCTGCATCTTGTTCCATTAGTAGTACTTTGCTAGCTTCTTGAGCATCTTTTCCTCATCCAAGTGTCCACATGAGTCAGTTTTGTGGCATTCCTCTAATAGAATCCGTCCTAGTTCCTTGCTTGGAGGAATGACGACCTGGTGAGTGAGTCGACATCGCCCGTTGGAGTTGTTGAACCAAAACTTGGTCTTTTCGTGCCCGCCAAACTCCTCGTAACCTTTCACGACAACCTCACAAGGTATGGGTCCCGTTCAATGAGCAACGTGCTGATCTCGACCATCAAATCTGGTCGTTGACTTAGAGCATCCGCTGAATTTATTTTTCCAGGTTGGTACTGGATGTTATAGTCAAAGTTGGACCCGTGGAACTCCATCCATCAAGTTTTTTGACAGCTTAGTTTTAGCTAGGTATTTAGACATTTCAGTGCGTAATGGTTGGTGTGGATGATGCATCACCGGTATTTCAATTACCACCGACATTTCTTGAACACGTGTAGGACTGCGAGCATCCCCTTCTCGTGCACTGCGTAGTTGAGTTCCAGCCCGCATAGTTTTTGTGACATGTACATGACTGAGAAAAACGACTCCAAATGGCACGATCGGATGCACCGGTGGCCATGACATAGTCCATCGTTGGATCTGCCACTTGTAGGGCTGGTGCCAAGGTCAGTGCATTTCTCAAAGAGTTGAGCACTTTTTGTTTACTGTCCCCCCAATTCCACTCGGTGGTTTTCCGAGTGAGATCGGAGAGAGGCATTGACACACGCACGTAGTCATTTACAAATTGACGGTAGTAGATACAAAATCCTAAAGACACCTCGACGTCCCAACCATTTGTGGACATCAGCCAATCAGCGACCACCTCCACATTTTTCGGGTCAATGATGATCCATCTGTCACCGATGATGTGGTCTAAAAACTCGATCAAACGGTGAACGAAGCTACATTTTGAGAGGTTTTTCATAAATTTTTCTCTTTGTAAAATCTTGAGAACTCTTCAAAGATGTCCATTGTGCTCCTCCGGGATGGGGGTATATACCAGGATGTCATCAAAATATACGATGACAAAGTTGTCGAGGTACAGGCAAAAAAGTTGTCCATTGTCGTCATGAATGTTGTGGGGGTATTTGTGTATCCAAAGGACATGCCTGTGAACTTGAAGTGCCCGTATGTGGTGAGGAATGCTGTCTTCTCAATGTCTTTATCAAATACGCAGATCTAATGATAGCCGTTGTGTAGGTCGATTTTGTTAAAAACTCAAGCTTCACGGAGTCAGTTGAAAAGTTCATTAGCTCGCTAAAGGGGGAAGCGGTTCTTGATGGTGATATTGTTCAACGCTCGATAGTCTATACACATCCATATCTCTCTGGTTTTCCTTTTCACAAAAAGTATAGGTGCCACGTAGGGTGACGTGGAGGGTCTCATGAACCCCTGAATGGGCATCTTGTCTTGTTGCTTCTTGAGTTTGATCAGCTCATGATCACTCATCTGATAGGTTTCATTCACCATCAATCAGATGCCAGACATCAGGTCTATCTGATTATTGATGTTTTGTTGCGGTTGTACCTCTCGAGGTAGTTTGTAGGGAAAAATCCCTTTGAACTCCTTAATGAGCTCTGCAAACTCATGTAGTACTGTTGCGAACTTCTCAGGTGTCTAGGTCGTTGATGTCGTCTAAGAAGTTATGATTTCCTCAAATTTTCTGCTTCCATTTGGACTAGCCACGCTTGGGTTCCGTGCTTCAGATATTTCTTGGCCACATCGAAAAACATCGGCTGGTGTTTTATAACTGTCATAGCATCCTCTAGTGCTTCCACCTCTACTACTTCTCATAACCGCCGCTTCATCATCGGTCGCTTGGCCAAAGGTAGGTGTCATTTCTTTCCATTAACACCGACGTGAATTATGCTACTGTTCCAATCAACCTCCAGATTGTACTGGTATAGAAAATCTTCTAAGAGGATGATTTTGTGGTATCTTATTGGAGAATTCCTCTAGATTGTTACATTTTGTTGATCTCTGACTTGCATTTAGAATGGTTTACAAAGTTGACGGATCTCTAGTCGTCCGTCGACGGTTTTTCCTTCAAACACTCTCATTTTGTTGTGCAAATCCAGCTTTCCAACATGTTATGGTTGAAAACACTATGAGAAGCTTCTACATCCAGTTGTGCCAGTACCACTTTGTGACTTTCACAGCACCTCCATTTCAATCGTAGCAGTAGTGCCGGTTGGTCGTCCTCGTACCTCGCATCGAACTCTGGAACTCAGGAACCCTCGTGTGCGGTGATGTGAGCGGCTCAGATTGGCAATCAGTTGGCATAAAATCTTCTGATCTTTCAGGAGCCTCGTTGTCTACTCCTACCGTGTGCCATTTCTTGACTCTTTGCTCTTTATCTGCGACTTATCCCTCTTTATGGCTTGTTGTTGCCGCTTTTGTTAGTGGCACTAATTATGACCCAGCTTCTCGCAAGTCCAACAAAGCCATTGAACGCGCTCATTGATGGCGACAATATCCATCGGAGACCAGGTTTCTACCGGCTGTGAGTTCCCTCCACTACGGTAAGGATTGTAACCCTAGGGCCGCCAGCCATTGGACTCCTACGTCTGAGCATTGTAGTCAGCGTTGTTGATGTGGTCGGCAGCTACGACCATTCGTGGAAGGTTGTCTTAGATGCCAAAAATGGCCATTACTCATCGAATATCCCGCTAGAGGCCATTGTTGTGATACAAATTTCGTTTTTTTGGTGGCAATGTCACGGCCACTAATGTTTTGCGGAAATGCCTACTGTACTCCACCACGGTGGACTGTTATTTTAGGCTTTCGAGTCTGTACACTACGTCAGAATTCCCGTCCAAAGCGAGCAACTGTAGCGCACATGAAGTCACTCCATGTCTCCGGTGGTGAGAGAGAGTCCTGCCACGTTGGATTTATCTGCTCATATGGTAGTACGCTTGTGATTGACGATGTGAGAGTGGTCACGTGAGCCATTGATCCAGCTCCGCCAGTCTCCTGCTGTAGTTGGATGACCTTCAGATCCGACCACAAACTGAAAGCCATGCAATACAAAAGCGAGGCCATGAAGTCAATTTTCTTTTTATCATTGTTGCCAGACCAATGGTGAAGTACACATCCAAACTTATCAGCCACATCGTGATCGTCGGTCCCTTGGATTTTGCTGGATCGAACGGCTCAAGAAATGTCGTTCGAATCTGGGATTCACTCTAGATTTACACATTCTTTTGATGAGCACTGCTTTGCGCACACAAGAAACTCACAGCTCCTCCATCGCCACGCTGAGCTGTTGGAGTAGATTGGTTTTGAGGATTTTGAGTCCTAAAAACTTTTGGTACAAGTTTTTGTTCATTCGTGTTTGTCAGCCGGTGCCTCCCATCGTGCTAGGTGTCCATCCAACGGGTTGCAACGCGGGCAAAGGATTTGCAAGACCCGAGGGTTCCATCACTGGATTGGCCTTCGAATTCGTTGGTAGAGCACCATATGCCGCAAAAGTTTCCACTGCCATTGGGTTCACCGGGAAAGTGCTATTGTTTTTAAGCTGCTGATCTACCATTGATGGATTACTCGTCGGAGGCTACTAGTCATTACCGGGTGCACTCGCTCCGTTCACTGTTGTCGAAAGTTCCTAATGGTGGAGATGCGCTAAGGACTTGTGCGAGGTTGTCACCAGCTATTTAATACATCAGTTACCCCTCCAGTGCCGATGCACAATGATACCAAGTGTTATGACAAGCGGAACATAGGTGGTTCACAGGGATAAGGTGCAAGACAAAAGCCGGTTCGGGTGTCCGGGAAAATTGGAGAATTTCATCAAGCTCCTCTTTCCAACAGAGGACACCAACCGTTATTTGTTAATGGGTTCAAAAACAAACAACAGGACCCATTCACCCAAATTCCTATACAAGGTAAAGTGTATGTATATGTAGATTTGTATATATATATATATATATATATATATATGTATATGTGTGTGTGTGTATGTATATAAATTTATTCATCTATATGTATGTACATATGCGTATGCATATGTACATCATATGTTTATTTATACATATATGTATTCTTACACTAATATGTGTGTAAGTATCGAAACTAACATAATCCAAATACAGATCTGTATGACTAGTATGGATTCAAGCCAAATAATTATCTTTTTTTCTTTCTTTCTAAAATTTCATGTTTCGTCTATGATAAGGCCCACAACCATAATCTTCATGAATAATAAGCTCCATTGAAATCAACATAGAATTGATTGATGAATATATCTTATGCACGATCCATTTACGAAATAAATTTATATCCGATAATATTTGGCAATGGATGATGATGGAAGGTATGCTCCTGTTTAAATTATATTGAAGGGATATGATCGTCTTAAAAGTGTTCAATGAAGTATATACATATGGCATTGTCAAAGATCCATGTGTTATTTTATGAGATTTTCGAAGAACCAAGCATAGAATTGATATTTTTCTCTTGTCCAATGACGTCTGAGGTTGTTGGCAGACTGTCCCACTTGCGATCTCCTCTTGTTCCCGTCCTTCGATGCTTGAATCTATCTCCTGGTGCCAAATTGTGCAATTTCCTTTGTTTTGTTTTCTATTTGTTTCATCTAGTGCATTTTCTATCTCAAAGACATGAATGGGGTGCGTTATTCCTTAAACGTTCACGTTGATTTCACATCCGAAACACCTTATCCAGGTCACCATCACCAAAGTACCCCATTTTCACCTAGTCGTGGTTAGAAAACCCCATGTATGTGTTTGCTATAGGTTTGCACCTGGGCGTGGACGTCTTTGGCTGGAGAGTTGTGCAACTAGATGGTAATCGCCAAGGCCCCTGACAGTGGTCATAAGTGGGCCTCAGATTTCGGTTTCGACAATGTTTCTTGTGTGTATGGGCACATCATTGGAAAATACAACATGTCAAATTTTCCACACCATGTAGGTGACACGTGAAGACTACCCATAAAAGAGATAGCCCATGTGGCTCCCATTTGATCGTAAGGGAGCCAGCAAAACAAGCGAAAGATTGAGAGAACAGGGATCACATTCGTGCATTTGAATTTTCATATTTTTTATTGATCTTAGCATGAAAAGCTCATCACCGCTAGCGAGTGGGACCCCAATATAAGGTTGATCCCGGGCTCTAATTTTGCCATTGATTATATGTTCGCCCCGGTTAGGTTCGTTGGAGGCGGCACGACGCGACATTTGGCGAGCACTTGTAAACATTGACAATTGCGTCAAGATGCTCTGTTAGAATCAACGGAGAAATAAAACAACCCCTGTTAATTCTTCATGATTCTATCACATAGTTTGCTTACGTGGCAGGGTTCCTAATGACAGGGTAATGGCTTAAATATGCCAAAGCAAAGAATCAAAGCTAATGCCCACGACAAAGACGTTCATTAACAAACACGGTCAAATAAAGGGTTAACCAAATTGACATCAACATCTATGCTCAAGGAGGAATTTGGAACGTGTCAAAAAATTCTCACACTCGGATGGCATGTTTCGTACGGGAGGCGCAATGTGGAGGATTGCCGGCTACCAAGGTGACGTGGCAATTCTAAAACCTGTGATTCAAAGCAACAAGGTTGAAACTTGTGATTCAATGCAACAAGTTTGAAACTTGTGATTCAAAGCGACAAGTTTGAAACGTGTGCCTTTGGAATTTTACTACGCATTCCGGCACACGTTCAAGAATCGGTACGTTAAGTGGCCAACATTTGATCAATTATAGCAATTCCGAGTTTGCAGCATTAAGGGGCATCCTTGGCATAGTGGATGCTATTGATGGTAGCCACATCCCCATCAGTGGACCGTAGGAAGATGTTGAGAGCTACTACAACAGGAAGGGGTTCTACTCCGTGCTGTTATGGTGTGTCGTTAACTCGAACACTCTCATCTATCACTACCACGTCGGATGGGCCGGTTCCTTGTATGATTGGAGGTTTTTCAATAACAGTGGCCTACTCCCTAAGATCATGGCCGGTGATCTCTATGGGTTTAAACTTGTAGGTGATGCAGCTTACCCTTGCCGCTCCTACATGCTGCCACCATACAAGGTGTCCGGTCAAGGGTTACAGCCGTACCAAAGCTACTTCAACAAGAGGCAATCGTGAACTCGCATGGCGGTCGAGCGAGCATCTGGCCAGCTCAAATGTTGTTGGCGTGTGCTGCTGAAGCGGATGGAAAACGTTCTCATGCATGTGCCACTCATCGTCACATGTTGTGTCATCCTCCACAACATGTGCCACCTGCATGGGGACAATTTTAACATGTCTTGGTGGCACGAAGCCCTGGAAATAACAACAGACATGGAGGTGAGAAACCACAGGGATGTACGAGCGAGCATTTTCGCACTGGAGGACATTGCTCTACTTGGAGTTACACCAGAGGAGGCCAAGGCAAGGTTGGAAGATAAAGAGGACCTGCCAGATGAGGGGGAAGCGACTAGTCAAAGTGTTGTTGATGAGCGTGAGGAATTGGCACTACGCCTTTGGGAGGATAGGTCTTTCCGCCGTTATATAGCAGGGATCTGATTTGTGCTGCTTATAACATACATTCATTCATGTCTCAAACAAATACATGTGTGGCAAACATTCTTTCAACTTCTGCATTTTTCAATGAAATATTTGAAAGAAGGCGTTGTGTAATAACTTCATAATTGTACACGAAGAGTCAAATGGAATTCAATGGGGAAGATATGTCATTCATGAGTATTACATGAACACATTGTCAAATGGTTCCATCTACAGTACCATGCACACTATCGTCGACTCCTACTTCATCGTCCTATTCATCCTCCTCGAACACCTCTGCATCAACTTCCTTCCACATGGTCTTGTCCGCTTCAGCTTTAATGGCCAAAAGTTGCACTTTCTCTTTCGTTAGATTTTCAACAAGTCAACCCATGGTTGTCACTCCGATGCTAAGAGTGCAACGAACTCCTTCCATACCAATCACTAGTGACTCCATGGTTGGGTCCATATCCACCTTTCCACGATGCTTCACTTTCTTTGCTGGAGGTGGATCAACACTCACTCCACTCCCATCCATTGCCCTGCACTTGTATGTTGTCTCAGAGCCCTTATATTTATCTACGTATTCAAACCAATTTGGCAAGTCTACATTCACACCACCGCTCTTGTATTTCTCAGTTTTTATCTCTGCGTACCGCAGTTCCAAGCGTGACAACGTATCACGAACGACATAAAAGGAGCAAATCCAAGCCTTGATCTCCTTCACCATCACCTTCTCTAGTTCACATTAAGGACACACGCCTTGAGTGTTCATCCACTTCCGCCACTCATCATCGTGCTCATATCTCTTCCTAGCCAAAAACACTTCCTCCCCCGGTTTCCACATGTAATCTGACGTGGATCTACCCATCTTGGTCTTTTTGCCCCCGCCGTGCTTGCGCGTCATTGCACCGCTTGATGCGCCACCGTCACTAGGTGCGAGAGCGCTGACGGCCCTAGTGGGACTCGCGGATGAAACCTCGGACGACCTCAGGGAGGAGCCGGTGGACATCGGTGACGTCGACCCTACAGCACTATAGAAGCCGGTTGCGCACGTTTTTGCCGGGGACGTGAAGAGGATTTAATCGTGCATGGTAGGAGTACCCCCTACACAAGACGTAAAATAGAATGTGCGACACCATTAGCATTAGTGATACGAAGGGGGGAGGACCCATTGTGCCGGGGAGGAGGAACGGTTATCCATTGTGACCATGGATCTTGGGGGGGGGGGCAATGCCCACTACGTATACATCCTGCACCAAGGCGCGAGGTGCACCATGGTGCACCATGGTGCAGGCCTGAACCATGGTTCGGTAGCAGGATGGTGCTACCACACCATGGTGCTACCGCACCATGGTGCTGGCCAGCACCATGGTGCAAGCCTGTACCATGGTGCACCATGGTGTTGGCCTGCACCATGGCGTGCACCATGGTGCTGGCTTGCACCATGGTGCTACCACACTATGTTTCGTCAGTACCATGGTGCGACAGCACCATGGTGCTGCCGCATGATGGTGCGGCTTGCACCATGGTGCAAGCCTGAACCATGGTGCAAGCCTGAACCATGCCGCACCATGGTTTTTCCCCCCTCCCCATTTTCACCTCGGTGAGGCAGAACAATGGTGCGGCCGGCACCATGGTGCTTTTCAGCCATGGTACGGCCGCACCATGGTACTGCCGCACCATGGTGCGGCCTGCACCGTGGTCCAGGTAGCACCATGGCTGAACGTGGGGAGGGGGGGACAGCACCATGGTGCGGGCTGTACCATGGTGTGGGCTGCACCATGGTGTAGACTGCACGATGGTGCTGTCCCCCGCCCCCTCCCCAATTTCACCATGGTGCGGCCAGCACCATGGTGCATGCCTGCACCATGTTGCGCATAACCTAAGGTGCGCGTAGGTGTTGCCATGTTGTCGCAAACTCCCGCCTCCCCCCTGCCCCCTCCCAACAACGCACATGAGCACCACGTACCTAAGGTCGGCATGGAGCTGCATGGGGCGGGGCGGAGAGGCACCGGTGCCGCGATGTTAGTTGATTGCGTGTGGAGCACAGGCCGGAACCCCGGGCTGGAACCCCAGGCTGGAGGTGATGGTGGCTGCAACTGCAAACACTGACAAGAAAGTGTTAATGGACTTGGCACATAGTATAGGGCGAACTGGGGTGCCCTATCCATTCTGTGCCGCTCACGCAAGGCCCGTTGACAGAGACCGGCTAAAAGCGGCGTCATGCTCATCGTCGTTGTCGTCGTTGCAATAGCTTCGCACGCGCAAGTTTGTGAAGACGGCGTGGAAGGCATTGGCGTCAATGCGAAGAGGGCCGTAGTCGAGGGTCTCTAGCATGTCGTTACATCGCAAGTCTATGGTCGTCCGGCGGGGGTCGTCAGAAGCCATGGCAGAGACGCGAGGGGCTGGACTGGTGAGGTGGTGTCGAGGATGCAATAAACGAGGAGGATTGTGAAGTACCAACAATGTGCACCAATTGTGTTGCTTTTCACCGTCGGCTTCATCTCAACATGACCATTGCCTCGAACCCAGTTGCTCCACCCTAACCTTAGTGAGAAGTTCACGGTGACGCCTTTCTAGCCATGGCGACCAGTGCCTTGGACTGGAAAAATGAGTTGCGTGCGACGCTCCAAGGAGGGTAGCTTGCACTTCACCTCATACGCGGAGCAAGGGGGGTGGCGACGATGGCGGATGTGTTCGTTTGGGGGCATGTGCCTAGAACATTTGCCGAAAACGGGGGTAAGTTCCTTGACAGTCGGTTGCAAAAGAGGTCACAAAAGACAAAAATCGCGCATCATGTGCGCTTCGACAAAAAAACAATTTCGAGACCGAAGTCATGCGACGTGACGACTTGCTAGGAGTTGCTACAGGTCCGAGAGTGTAGCAAGTCCTAAGCAAGTCGTAGACTGCACGACGCAAATCCCGCGTGAATCTTGGGTTGCGACTCAAAAACATGGGTCCATGGTGTCAGGATCCCTTTTGAAAATGGCTGCAAACTTCAAACTCCGCATTCCCGCTCGGGAGAGTTGCTACAGTCCGCGGTGTGACCGCAGGTGGCCACATACTACGTCGGATATGCTGAATTTTTTAGCGTGGGAGAAACCAAGTCGCGGCTCGGTGTTGCTTCAGGTTGGTGTGACACATGCCTCTAGTGTTTTGAACAAGTAGGACGTTTCCCAGACGTTGGAATACATGCCACATAGGTGAAGTTGGCCTAAGAATCATTAAGAATCAATGGGAGGTGAATGATTCGACGTTTGATTCTGGAAGACCAAAAAGGCGCAATCTCAAACAATAGCGAGCTCTCGCTAAACAGATCGCCCAGCCACCTCCTTTGTCGAGTACCCCTACCAAGTTGTTGCGCATGCCCATCGACATCGATTCTTTCCCCCATTACGCCGGACAAACCTTCGGAGCTGGGTCCGCGTAATGAGGGGTGCCGCTGGTAAACGCTGGAAATCGCCACTAGCGAAAATTTCCCAGCTCGCAGCTGGTTGGTCGCGACCAACGCTAGAACATCGACGTTTGCACGTGTTACAAGATTTCCTTTTTATTTTCTGGAAACGAGCGCAAAGTCTGGCTGTCAGCATGCGCATGCACATTTGTGGCATCCCAGACATCAAAACAAGTGCCACACCTATCTTGCTTTTCATTCCCATTCGGCTGAAAAACGAGATAGACGACGAGGGCATCGCATGGTGCATCAACCCACCAGCCTGAGATAAATCGTTCCCCCTCAATGCACGTCCAACGACTTCTCGCTCGCTCGTTGGACCAGAATTGGACACGGCCGAATTGCCCACTGCCCCCTCGACGGAAGGCAACGCCGGCGAATGCCCGCCGTTCTCGCTCGCTAGACGCATCCGTAGGAATGGTAGCCAAACCCTAACCGTAATACCTTCCCATGGCGTCACCAGAGGCAACAGCATTCGGAGGTAGAAAACCATTTTGTGTTCCTCGTGCCATTGCCTCAGCACCAGCGACCATCACAGCTGCGTATGCCTATCAGGCAAGCAACGGTCAGGGAAGTCTCATGGCTGCTGCGGCTGGTGGTCCCCTTTCCCCATCCCCTCAGTCCCAACTTAAGGTTAGGAAGCGCGTCTACAAGCCGAAGCAGCAGCCAGCAAAGGCTAGGAGGCCACTTGAGGAGCTTAACAGCAACGAGGCTGGACCCTCATCGCTTGTTAAGGCCAACTTCAGCCAAGACAAGGACAGATGTGGGTCGGGCAAACATGAGATTAAGGAGCGGGCATGGAGCTTGCCGCTAAACACTCAGGTGCTCCTAGACGGCCTTGCCGAGCTGCCGGCAAAGACGGGCTCAGCTGTGGGGTGGTCTCCCGCAGAATGGGCCTCCATTGTGCATAAATTCAATGACAAGTTGAGGGTTGCAAGAGAAGCAATCAAGAAGCCCCCGTTCACGTACAAGGTACAGCAAGTCAAGAACCGTGTAGTCAACATCAAGGGAGGCTATCATAAGATGTGTCAAGCTAAGAACCTCAGTGGGGCGGGATGGGAGAATGGTGCGTAGGTGCTCGACCAGGAATGTTGGGCCGAGTTTCGAACCATAGATGCAAATGGAAAGCCCGGGTGTTCTGAGAAAAAAATTATGCGGCTTGAGCAGTGTTATGCTGTGTGGCCGCAAGTCATGAAGGCCGGTGGTAATGCACGTAACGCAAGAGGTGGAGCAGAAAGAGCCGCTCTATGGGACAAGCCCCCCGCTTCACGAAATGCCGAGGCAATGCAACTTGTCGTGCGTGGGCCGCGGGAGGTGGGGAACATTATGCCAAAGGTGTTACTTGGTTTCGAAGGCGACACAGTCATGATCAACGATTTGAACGAGGAGGTTGATGAAGTGGAGGACGATGACGGAGGGATATGGGATGACGCCAAAGCGACGTGGCGGGGGCAGTACCACGAGGCGTACGAAAAGGGGTACCTTGAGGATTTGTTGGCACCTGAGCCCTCAAATCTCCCACAAGAAGGTTTCGGGTGCACTAGCTCGATGCCTGCGGTTATGGGTCTTCTCACGGCGGGTGGTGCAGCGGCTACCGGTAGTGCAGCGGGTGGTGCAGCGGGTGTTGGTGGTGCGGCGGGTGGTGTGGCGGCAACAGGTGGTGTGGCGGTTGGTGGTGCGGCAGCAGTGGCGTGTGGTGCGATGGCACCCGGTGGTGCGGCGGGCGGTGTTGCAGTAGCGGCGGGTGGTGTAGCGGCACTTGGTGGTGCGACGACTGCAGGTGGTGTGCCAGCAGTTGGTGGTGCGGCGGTAATTGGTGGTGATGTAGATGTTGGGGGTGCGGTGGCAGATGTTGGTGATGTGGCGGTTGGTGGTGCGGCGGTTGGTGGTGCGGGAATTGGTGGTGATGAAGTTGATGGTGATGCGGTGGGTGGTGATGCGGCTGCGGTGGATGGTGCGGCGGTTGGTGCTGCACTGGTGCTACGGTGGGGGTTGGTGCTGTCNAGGAATGTTGGGCCGAGTTTCGAACCATAGATGCAAATGGAAAGCCCGGGTGTTCTGAGAAAAAAATTATGCGGCTTGAGCAGTGTTATGCTGTGTGGCCGCAAGTCATGAAGGCCGGTGGTAATGCACGTAACGCAAGAGGTGGAGCAGAAAGAGCCGCTCTATGGGACAAGCCCCCCGCTTCACGAAATGCCGAGGCAATGCAACTTGTCGTGCGTGGGCCGCGGGAGGTGGGGAACATTATGCCAAAGGAGTTACTTGGTTTCGAAGGCGACACAGTCATGATCGACGATTTGAACGAGGAGGTTAATGAAGTGGAGGACGATGACGGAGGGATATGGGGTGACGCCAAAGCGACGTGGCGGGGGCAGTACCACGAGGCGTACGAAAAGGGGTACCTTGAGGATTTGTTGGCACATGAGCCCTCAAATCTCCCACAAGAAGGTTTCAGGCGCACTAGCTCGATGCCTGCGGTTATGGGTCTTCTCACGGCGGGTGGTGCAGCGGCTACCGGTGGTGCAGCGGGTGGTGCGGCGGGTGTTGGTGGTGCGGCGGGTGGTGTGGCGGCAACAGGTGGTGTGGCGGTTGGTGGTGCGGCAGCAGTGGCGTGTGGTGCGATGGCACCCGGTGGTGCGGCGGGTGGTGTTGCAGTAGCGGCGAGTGGTGTAGCGACACTTGGTGGTGCGACGACTGCAGGTGGTGTGCCGACAGTTGGTGGTGCAGCGGTAATTGGTGGTGATGTAGATGTTGGGGGTCCGGTGGCAGATGTTGGTGATGTGACGGTTGGTGGTGCGGCGGTTGGTGGTGCGGGAATTGGTGGTGATGAAGTTGATGGTGATGCGGTGGGTGGTGATGCGGCTGCGGTGGATGGTGCGGCGGTTGGTGCGGCACTGGTGCTACGGTGGAGGTTGGTGCTGTCGCGGGGGGGGTGGTGCGGCGGTTGGAGGTGGTGTGGCTGGACATGCATGGCGGGCCAGTGGTGGGGGTGCCTGTAGGGCAGGAGGGGGGATACAACCCTAGGGTGCTCCAAGTCCTCGAAGAGGGTATGGGTGTCGCCTTGGGTCATTGCCGATCTGGCTTAAGTGCTGGTCGAAGCCTTGCACGGGCTGCACTCAAGTTAGCAGGCAGCCTGGACCATATGGCGGGACCAGACCCTGGGCGTTGGATGGTAAGGGCCCGCGAGATCATCGCAAGGCTCAACGTGAACCGAGACAAGAAGGCAAAAATCATGCAGCTCATCAGTAAGGACCCACGAAGTGCTAAGTGGTTCTGCAGCACTGACATCCACACGCAAGAGATGTGGGCGGGTTAAAGGTGGGTACTATGTCACGTTGCTTCATATCACACCACACCATCTTATTAGCATGCTCTTGTCCTTTGCCAAATTGATTGATTTTGCCTGCATTGTCATTCTGACATTTGTTACATCGTCATTCCCACATGACAATCGTCACATTATAACATCTTGCGTGTGTGTTGCTACTTGTATGCTCATTGCAGGGCTCTTGACAGGATGGACAATGGCGTACAAGGACTAAGATTGCAAGCTTTTCTTGAATGCACGATTCCTTGATTATAGGTTTCTGACTTGCATGCATGCCTAGTTGAGCAAGGCGTAGGTGGCTGACATCTACTTTCTTAGCGTAGTTTGTGCATGGGAAACTTACTCGCTACTTCTTGCATGTGTGCCCATGTCATGAATGTCACACAGGTCAGATGGCATAATGCTTTTCATGTGTGAATGGGAATAGGTGGTACATTGTACTTCATGTCGTGCAAATCATTGCAAGTAGAAGTTAAACAACAACATAATAACATGATGTAAAAGAAAATGAACATAATAGTGGTTTGTACTTGGTAATATGGGAATGAGTATCCCTCCATGTCGGCGAGAATCTTAAATTTCTGCTTCAATCATCCGATGACACGCTCGAGTGTCATCCGAAGAGAGGAGTGGCGCATGTTGTACAACTCTTGAGGAGATTCCGGAATGTTCGTCTCACCATTCATGGGATCCTCCCGAAGATGATAGCGCATGCCGCGATATGGAGTGAGGATTTGTACGGAAAGTGGATATCCTACGCCAGCAATGAAGAACTTTCCTGGAGGTATCTCAAAACCCTCTACAGATGCGTGCCTATACACACGTGCATCATGTGCACTCCCTTCCCACCCTGTGTGCACCCACGCAATTGTCTCATCGAAGTTAACTGCGATGAACACGTTCTGGGATTTTTTACCCTTCCTGTTCTAATACGGTCCTTGAAGCTCCTCAGGGACCCAGGCTGGAATGTGAGTGCCGTCGATAGCTCCAAGACAATTCTTAAACCACGGCATGAACCGTAGATTCTTGAAAATGTTTCCAGGTACACCATCACCAGGGGATAGGCGAATGACAGTCCGTGCAATATCAAGAACCCGTCGCATCACTCTACCGAAGTGCCTACCCACGGTCTCCTTTGAGTGCTAAAAATTCTCCGTCAAGTGCCTCTAACCCTTTCCACCAATCGTCTGACAGAGGAACATGGCTATGGACTCCTCGATGCCGACATGCCTTGTGGGCTCAAGTCGAGCTACCTCTAGCACTTGTACCAGTTTATCAAATCGCCACGGGTCGAGGCCCAAAATGTCGTAAACGCGCAGCGCACTTGCTTCGCGCGACAAGAGCTCCTCCACGACCTCACTGCCTTGTACGGGACGGGTGAGGTAGGTGTGTTTGAGGTATGGCAATGCTGCATACATGCAGATAAATATGCCAAGTGCTAATAGCTGTTGCAAAATTTCTTGAGGCAGTACTTCGCCATGGTCATCAGCCGGGTCCATCGGTGATGGTTTCTGGGACCTGAGAACAGTTGGGGTGTCACCAAGTCCCAAAAGAGGGGATGGAGAGGAGTTGGGGATGTGGGTGGGAAAAAAAGAAGGATAAATTTATGTGAGGTGCCTATTTCGACCCTACCTTTGACCCCGAGTCACGCCCGCCTTTTGTGGCCAGTCCGCGATGCTGGAACTGATCCTGGTGTAGCGGAGAGGCCTGTAGTCGAGGCGCTATTCTGTCGGATGCTTATCTACGACCTGCAAATCACGATGGCCACAGAAAAATGATAAAGCAAAAATGTTGTGGACTTACCATGCAGGCAAATAGTCGCACTGACGAGAGTCATTCCACGCATCTATGATGCACTGATGGTGTCATCGATGGAGGCATTCGGCCGCTCGATATTCGCATTTTCTTCTATCGCGCGGCTGAGCACTTCCCATCGTCGACCCTATCGAAGTAATGCGGACGCAGGGGTAAGAGGTACGTGTCTGAAAAGAGGCACGAGTAGATGCGAAGTCAGATGGAAGGGTCTTGTATTCTCTTCAGCCACGTACGATTCACTATTCACGGTCAATCGGCCTTTTGATCGGCATATAGGATGGGCAACTTCGAGGGTAGCAGTCGTTGATACAGTGGCTGTTAGAACTGGGCATAAACTAGACATCGAAACACTTTCTCGACATTGCTTCGACTTTCGTTGACGAAACAGGTACCTGCCCTCGTCACGATTCTCGCTCGGCAGTCCGGGTGGGTGCGTGGCGAAATCGCAGCAGCTTGGATATATTTGTCCAAAAAAGAAAGAGATGGTGGAAAAGAAATGGCTGAAGCGCACGCTCCTGCATTTGTAATGAGGCTGCCGGATGGAGCGCTCAAATTGTTTTCAAAGTGAATGGTGAAAAACGCGGGGAAAAAAAAACGCGAGCCCTCAATAGCGGATCCCAGCGGAATGGAATCAGAAGCTGTCCAGCAGCTTCCGATTCCCGCTGGAAATCGCCGCTGGCGGCGATTTCCAGCCTTTGCCAGCCGCACCGAGGTTCGCGAGTAACAAAATGGCTGGAAGCGGCAATCCCAGAAGGTGCAAGAATCGAACGGAAGAGCGCGAAGCCAGATCCGCGATCGACGCAGCTTGCAGCTCGTAGATCTCACCCGTCTATTCTTGAAAGTTTAGTCTTTCTTCTTTAAAACGCTTTGGTACCACTATGACGCTAATGTGTGGAACCCCACCCTCAGAACTCCTGTTCTCCCCCTCTGACACCAGACAGAGGAGAGCCAAGCGAGCCCCTACGCCCCTCCGCGCGCCCCTCCTCGCGCCCCTCCAGGGAAAAATGACTCGCAGCGACGCCAGGAACGTAGCCTCTGTCGTCTAGGTTGAGCGCAGTCGAGTGGCGCAGCAGGCTGCTGCTGCCGATGGGGCTGGGTGCTGCCGCCAAGGCCTCAGCGTGGTCTGCAGCACCCTCGGCCTGCCGTCGGCGTCGCACGTGTGCGGTGCTGACTTCGTTGATCGCGGCGCTGGCGCTGACGCTGTTAGGGCTGACGTTGAGAGCCACGTGGCGGCAGCGGGGCCTCCAGCGCGCACTTATCCCGGCCGTTGCTCCCTCCGTTGTGCATTCCGTCACCCCTCAGGCTGCATCCTCCTCCTCTGCGCACTCCGCCATCACTCAGACTGCGTCCTCCTCCTCTGCGCATTCCCTCACCCCTCACATTGCATCCTCCGCTACGCATTCCGTCGTCTCTCAGGCTGTGTCGTCATCTTCCGTCTGTCCACCAGCCATGAAGTCTACACTACAGAAGCAGTGGCTTTCGTCCAACACCCTTCAGGTCTCCTCCA
>SZWC01001290.1:16223-38933 GCA_023375785.1 Penium margaritaceum | reverse complement strand
CAATGTGTCAATGTTTTTATTTGGTGCATTGCCCTTCACATCTACAAATGCCTCGTCTTGTCCCACATGTGCACGCACGCACGCACGCACGCACGTACGCACGCACGCACGCACGCATGCACGCATGCACGCACACACGCACGCGCACGCACACGCACACGCGCACGCGCACGCGCATCCACGCACGCGCGCATCCACGTACGTGCATCCACGCACGCACGCACGCATACACATATTCACACACGCACGCACACACGCATGCACGCACTCACGCACGCACGTACGCACACATGCATGCACGCACGTACGCACGCACGCACGCACGCATGCACGCACGCACGCACGCACACATGCACGCACGCACGCACGCACACACGCACGCGCACACTCACACACGCATGCACGCACGCACACACCCACACATTTACAGGGGACTTGTGATGTGTACCATCCCTATCTCTTTATACAGCTTATTCAGAACACTCGGCAGTGTCCATGCTTGTGAGGATTCCTGATGTGGACCCAGCTGACACCAGAGCAACGTCGGGATGGCCCATCCATCATGAACTATGAGACAACCGCCACGTTGTCTCGGATGCTTGTTGGAGCCTTTTGTCGATATAACTGCATTTTTCTGGGTTCTCTCAGTGGACCCGTATTTTAAACCAATTTACATGTTTATCATTATACGTCCACCAGTCATTGTCCGGCCCTTGCATGCATGTACCCGTTGTGTCCGGCTTGAGACTCTACATCTGTATGTCGAGATGGTTCTGCATTCAGATGCTTCAGCACAAAGTTATGGCCAAAACGGTGGTTGTAGGCCACGGTTTAGGACAAATAACCACAATTGCATGCATCACCCGCCGTGTGTCGTGCAAGTATTTATGTTGTGTGCTTCTTAAATTTTCTTCATCTTTGCATGTTGAAGCTGTTGAAGCGTATGAGACTTTGTGCATCTCCCTAGCTCAACCCTTCTCGTTTCTTGCACTGGCCTGCATGCTAATGTGTCAGCTAACTGGACAGTGTTGCCAGGATAGCGACAACAATGCTCGGGAGTTTCAGTACCCTCTATTGGTATGAGAGTAGCGAGGTATCCCTCACTGAGTTGCGTAGCAAAGATGCAGCAGAGATAACAGCTGTAAAAGTCATAGCCACCGCCACGGTGCTAGGAGGACCTACCAATCCACAATGACCTCCCGGAGTAGACACCAGTAGCAGAGACGCTGTTGCAAACAGATGCTACAGCCACATCACCATGCCACCTTCACAGATGCAGAAATGGATTGTCCAACCGTCTCCAGTAGCGGTTGTAGCACGCGATATTGCTAAGTAGTCTGTGAAGCTTCGTGGAAGCTTCATTCACATCGTACGTACCACACCCTCCAATGCGTGAGAGTTAAATTCCCTTGTTTGACCACAATTTCTGGCGTATAAGGGTTCGTTCAAAAGCTTGGGTAATAACTTCTACATCACAACCATCCATGACTAAATTTATGCACTGTAGGATACAAGAAAAAGAAAAACACGCTCCCAGATCTAGAAGTTTTCCAAATTTTGGACTGTGAATGATGTTTTTTTTTCTTTTTAAGGAGTTATAGTATGCAACCACCGCCATTGCCATCAACATATTTTCTCTCGTCATACTTCCAAATTTTGCTCCATTTATACCACCTTCATGCTGAGATCATTGTGGATGATGGCCTCATCACCAACACTTGGCAAAATCCATGGCTGAAACATCCGACTTTGTCAAAGATCTCTATGAACGTTGATGGATTTTCATTTAGACGCCTTTCGTTTCATGAGCCAAACTGAGCGACGCCCATGGCGCTGGGCGGTGATAAAGGCAAAGGGCCAGCTAACTCCTCAACTTCCTCCTCTTCAGGCGTTATGAGCACGGTTGCTTGCCGTGGCGATCGATGACCTTTGTCATTTGTATGACGAGATGTGTCGCCAGTAATAGGGCCACATCCAGACAGCAACAAGAGTTATACATTGCCTGCTCTACAATATGCCACAGGAGACTGTTGTTGACTTCTGTCCCTTCTTGAGTCTGGCACGGACCAGGACCAGAGCAGAGCCGCGTTCGGGTTGGGAGTTGGCTCTGAAACTAACTGTTGCGGAGACCCACACGAGGAGGGAAGCCCTGCTATTCCTGTTCCACTCCCTGCGTTTGGGTCCCTCGGAGCTCGCAGCTGATTACTGGCGGCATGCCATGCACATCTACACATGCCTCGGGATTGGTGGCGGGACGTAGGTGTGGACATTCGACACCATCATGATCGGAATCAGCCTGGATCATGCGGAGCTCTTCTCCAAACTGTCGCCCTCTCTGAGTTGTACGAGTTGTCCTTTGTGTGCCCCAAAACTCAACATGAGTGAGGACAAGTTCCTAACAATTTAAATGGAAAACATTCTCCTTCATCACTGACAAATTCTCCCATAAATAAATCTGTTTATCTTATTTGTTTACAATGAAAAGAACAATGTACATGTCATGGAAGCTATACATCCGTATAAATGAGGAAAAATGGGAAACACACAAGCAACAAGAAGGAAGTAGGGCCAGAGTACAACAAGACAGTGAGAAGTAGGGCAGAAATTTCAAGGCCATCGTACCTAAGGATGAATCAACCCAACAATCATTTGTATATTTTTGTTATTTTAATACATTGCAGGTCCTTGAAGCCCTCTAGTTTTCAAAACTACGTTGTTCTTGACCCAGTAGAGGCTCTTTTGTTGCTGCATTAATCAGATTCATACGCCAACTATACTGGTATGGAATTTTTTCTCAGGCATGGACAATGATGACTATTAGTTTTTTTAGCATAATCTAAAATATTTCTTTCGCCTTCGCTAACGGCACTAGGAGAAGCATACCCGTGTTTGTCTGATCAGATGAAAAGATACAATCAATACGTTTTTTTTTAAGGAATGCACATCCAAGGCACTAAAAAAGGTGGATTTTTCATGTGAAGTGGGCATATGGCAACGTTGACTTTGCCTTGGGATTCAATCGTTGTCCACCTGTAAATGTCATGGTGAAAACATGTTAAATGAAAAGACCTGATCAGCTATACTGATATTTGACCATAATGTGGATGGGAAAATGAATTGTGAGCGGTTGTTAAAATGAAGTGGTTCAAAGAGTGTAAAGTTGAGAGACGACCATGTATTTAAAATGCTACTGATTATCGTCAATGTCACAAGCTTACTCGATGTGAAAGCCCAACGCTGTAGGATTCCCTAACAGCAAGCTGTTGAGGCCCCTGCTATTTATGGCGATCCACCTTGTCTTGTACATTCGCAAGCAAATGCACTACTGGATAGCCAGCATTGATATTCCCAACAGAAACATCGCACCTCCACCTCCTATCCAAGTGGATGGGTATACGGAGTACATGATCAAAGATATCCTCGGACATTGACGACGTGGGAACATGACCAAGAATCTAGAGTCAAGTGGCATAGCTACGACATTGCGCACAACAGCTGGGAGCTCTACGAAAACCTTCAAGACGTTGATCATCTGATCGATGGCTACCACCGCCGTCACCATTCTACGTGTGCTTACGTGCCAGGACGCTGCTACTGCTACTTTTTCTACTACTACTACTATTGTTGCTACTGATGCTGAGGCTATGCTACCGTGATGCTGCACCTACTACTGCGTGTTGCTCCAACAGTTGCGCGGCTATTCGGATGATCCTATTGTTGTTGTAGTTATTGCTGTTGCTGCCTTGCTGCTGTTGCTCTTGCCACATGGCAGGTAGCAAGCAAGTGAGCGTGAGTCTGAGAATTTTTTTCTTTTTTCCCTTCTAGGTTCTCTCATGTTTTGCGGTGTGGCGGTGTTGATTCCGCAGCTGATGACATGGCTGCACCCCGTAGGAAGATTTTTCCATGTAGAAATGGAGGAGAAGGTGAAGTAAAAACCTGGAAGCAGCGGGTACATTTCCCTGCTGCGTGGCGGTGCTGTCGCAGTGTGCTTCAGGTCCACCGTTAGCATTGTGCTGCTAAGCATTGACCACATGACTGCCTATGCTACCTCCGTAATGAAATCAATGCCACACAAAAAAAATATGGGCAGCATCTCCCCCGCATCGGGAGCATTTTGAAGCCACCACCAGGCGAGACTAACTCTGCCAAAAAACATCCGGCAGAGTTTCCCTTGCACTGGCGCGTATGGGGGTCCGCCAACATTGACTAGCACCCATACGCTTCTGGTGCTACTCAGTTTGCTGCATTTCCTACATTGTGGCTCTGATACCAAAACGGAAACAAAGTTGTGCTAGTATGGATAAGACCATTTTCTGGCGCCTCACGCACTTGGAGTAAAGTGTGTGGCCTGCGATGTCAAAACTTATTGCCTGAGCAATGATGGCTGCTTAACTGTGAGAGGGAAACCTTGCGCTCAACCTAGTGCCAAAACACCAGCCAAAAGTGAATAATAACTAATTTAAGAGCAAGAATAAGGTGTGGCATGAGACTCCTCCCACACTAACCAAGGATCTCACATCTGTGAGGCTTGTTACTCTGTCTAGCAGTCAATCCAGAAAATACAGTTTTTTCCCCTTTTGGGTACCAACAACCCCAAACCCGGGCATCGTCCATTTTTCCTCAAAACTGGACCATACACGCCGTGAACAGACTCTTGCAGTTGTAATGAGCTAGAAATATCACACATGGGAGCTAGAAATATCACACATGGGAGTTATGGTTTTCTAGGCTTTGGAAAACTCCATGCTACCAAGAGCAGACGTCCATGACTATCTGTGACATGAGCGCCAGTGGTTGTTGTTGATGGAGCTGGCAGCATAACTTCCCCCCCCCCTTTTTTAAGGTATTTATAGATGGTCCGGGCAGAAAATACCTCCCACTGGGCTCCCTTCCAAGAGCTGCTACTCGGGAACCGTTGATCTGTTTCATGCCATCCAGATTAGGCATCCGCTTAGTCTAGCGGCACAGTTCCATCCAAGGACGGGGTTGACGTGCCACCATCATCATGCTTCTAACATCCTCCTTCCGTTGTTACGTGAACCATTGGCCATGGATCCAAAGTCAGTGGGAGAACACCTCTGACAGGCAGGTGGTCTTGTGCTCAGGTAAAAGCTGGCCGCGTACTATTATCAAGTGGGAGGCTCCACACAGGGAGGCGGGAGTCATGTCTCTCAAACCCGTGTGACATCCCCTCCATCACTCAGCGCCCGCCGTTGTCAATGTCCTCCGAGTTAGACATGTGCACAAGCATGTCCACCAGCCAAGAGGTCACAGTACAAACCAGTGAGACTTCAGGTGCAAATCACAATAGGGGAGAACTGTTACATCCCTGATGTACACGAGTCTCTAAACACCACGCATGGACATTTCTGTCCTTACATTTGTGGCCACTCAGTATTTTTATGCCAATCGACCGAGGGCATCTTGGCCACCTACCCCGACTTCCGGTGTTCATTTTCAGAAAGTTCTGACAACTTCAAACACTTTCTAAAATGGTCGACAGAAGTGTCGTGAACCGTATCGACGTTTTGATACTGTTCGGTCGACTATTTGACGACGCTTGACTTTTATAGAACCGCGCTTCCATATTCTCAAAGCCCCCTGACTTCTTGGTGGAGCTTCGCGAAGCAGCCACTTATGGCGCAACCTTGCATGTGTCGCTCGGCTCGAACGTCGAGGACCCAACATGTGCCTCATTGTGATTCACTTCATTGGATATATGTGCTTGACTTACTCAAGACTTTTCATCCAAGTACTCTCACTGCTTAGTTCAAGTTATCCATTTGTCCCAATTCCTCGAATTGTCTACTGCCATGTACCTCATCCCTGTGAACTATCCACGATCCTCTCGGCGTAACACAAAATCCCCAAAAACCACCTCTCAAAAAATTGCAAACCTCTGAGTAAAGGGGTTTTTTATTATTCGGCAAAAGAAATGACATCAGAATGTCGATGGCGCATGCTACGTGGCGTCGACATGCTGTTGTTTGAGAAGCAAGAGGGGTACATTGCTGTTTTTTTCTAAACCTCAAACCTTTGCTCGTGTAGTAGGGGTGAATGGTTGATTTTTTTCCGAGGCATGGTCGAATTGGTTAAGTTTCTGAAAAGCGTGATCAAATGGGCTATATTATCTGCACCAAGTGATATATTGCTCTTTTGCTGGAAATTTATCCTAAAAAAAAAAAGTAAAAATATTTCACGCAGCGCTCGCTAGGGACACGCTTTTTGATTGTTGGCTCGCATTGTGACGACGTGTCAACTTGTCACCACTGATGTATTTGTCCCTCCAAATATGCCATGCACAATGGGCATGCTTCGCCTTCGGCAACTCATCTCGCACAACATGAATGATGCCTGCGTGTCTGTCCAACACAATCACCACAATTTGGTCTCATAGGATACCAAATGTCTCTCCCAACTTCTTTGCGAACTAGGTACAGTTTTCCTTGTCCTTACTCGGTACAAATGTAATCATCAGTGGAACAATGTAGTTGTTGGTATCTCAGGTGGTTTCCATCAACAAAAAGCCATTGTCATTTTCCTTCATAAAATTCCCGTCAACAACGACAAACAACCTCCCACAGTGCACCATTTTCTTTGCCGCACCAAGAATGATGAACGTCTGATGGAAGTACCCTTCCACACTCTCTCCATCTCCTACTGCCTCAATAACTGTCAGATAATCTGCACATCATACACGACATATGCGTGGTGCGTATGTATAGGCATATGCATTCACTTATGCATTTGCACTTTAGACATGCTTATGCATATGCAAATATGCATATGCATATGTGCATCTAAGCATATACGTATGAAATTGCAAAGATGTGTATGTGCATGTGCATATGCGAATGCATATCAAAATGCATATGCATATGCACATATGCAAATACACATGCATATGCATATGCAAACACATATGCACTGTGCATGTGTGTATGCATGTACACATGCATAGACATATGTACATGCATGTGTTTAGTACACCTGCACATGCATGTGCTCAGTGCATATGCATTCGCATATGCATGTGCACTACGCATCTACGCATATGCATATGTTCATTCATGTGTATGCTGTATACGCATATGCATATGCATAAGCGTGTCTACAGTGTATGCAAAAATGCATGTGTAGATTGCATATACACATTCATATACATGTACACAGTGCATATGCATATGTATATGCATGTGCACAGTGTATATACATACGCATGTGCACAGTGCATATGCATACTCATACAAACATATGCATATGAACATGCATATGCAAATGCATATGCACTGAGCGCATACACATATGCACCGTGCATATGCGTATGTATATGCATATGCATATGCATGTGCAGATGCACATGCATATGCACTGTGCAGATGCACATGCATATGCAATGTGCACATGCATATGCATATGCATATGCATATGCATATGAATAGTGTAAATGCACATGCACATGCATATGCATGTTCTTAGTGCATGTGTATAAGGATGTGCATACTGCAAATTTACAAGCATATGCATGGTGCATATGCGTATGCATGTGCACTATGCANCATGGGTGAGCTCTAGTACTACCTCAGCGTCACCATCAAGAGGGACCGCAAGGCATGGACGTTGGAGATGGGATAGGCAAAGTATGTGCAAGAGGTGCTCTGCCACTACAACATGGAGGAGTGTAACATCACCAGCACACCCATGACCACCACATGTGAGCTGAGTTCAAGCATGGGGCCGAGCATGGATGAGGATGAGGAGATGGCAGGTATACCGTACCAGTCCACAGTGGAGAGCATCATGTATGCCATGGTGGCAACATGACCGGAACTAGCCTTTGTGGAGGGTCAATTGAGCCGCTACATTGGCAAGCGATGAACCGGGTCTTCCACTATCTCAAGGCAAAAAAAAGTCACGGCTCATGTTTGGAGGAGGAGCGCGTGACGACTCCCTTGAGTTGGTGAGCTACTCTGATGCCGACTAGGCTGGTGATGTGGATGACAAATAACAACGTCAGGGTATGTGTTTGTACTTGGTGGAACAGCAGTTTCATGGAAAAGCAGGAAGCACGACTATGTGGCACTAACCTGCACCAATGTGGAGTACATCGCGCTTGCGAAAGCCGCAAAGGAGGCGGTGTGGCTGCGGCGGCTGCTATAGGAGATCAGGGTACCACAAAGGAAGCCGACGGTACTCAATGTGCATAAAATGAGTACCATCAGCCTCACCCAGAACCCTGTACTCCACAGGAGGACCAAACACATCGAGATCCGGCATCACTATGCGCGAGACTTGGTGGCGAAGGGAGATACGGCTATTGTGCATTGTGGCACCAAGCGCATGCTTGCCGAAGCCATGACCAAAGGCACAGCCCAAAGACAGGCACGATGCGAGATGAATGGAGCTTTGTCTGTGCTGTGAGGTTTTAGATGCTACAAAATACGACAGGGCATCAAGGTTGCGGTCCAAGGGGGAGATTGTTGACATAGTGTGCTCCGTGCCATGAGTGTCGTTGATTATACTCCCTGGTAAGACCACTAAGAAGTGGTCTAAAACATCATCTGATTTTTTTATTTGGATTGGTTGGATGTTTCTATGCAAGGTCGAGCTTGGAATCGCTTGATTTGAGAGAGTATTCAGAAAGTTAGCCTAGACCGAAGTTTGGGTGTTGGACAGGTGGAATCTGGTACCCACCATGGGTGGCGGTATAATCTACCGCCCGTGATCCGAGTTCGTCTCCAATGAGCTGCAAATGCACCTGGGCCATAAATGAAGTGACGAGAGGGACCTCCTTGACTAGGGTGAACTTCTCCTTGACTTCTAGGCAAGAAAAGGTGCTCTTACATGTCATCGTCAAAGTGCCTCCCGTTGCCTAGCGTACAAGGCAAGGTGGACGGCTCGACCAAGGGTTACTTTGACAGCCATAGCAGGGGCTCTACTGCTCCGATTTGGGCGTTCTTGGATGTGTTGGAAATCTTATATCACAGGCTATAAGGATGCGATGTAATCTTACTATTCTAATAACAAAAATGTGTTTCGATTTAGTTCTATTGAATATGACAAGTTTTGCTCACTCCTATCCGTGATCTTTGTGCTCCACACTCTTCACCATTGGTGTCCATTGGCTGTCCCAAACATTGGTAGCGTACATCAGTGAGGGCTATGCATCCTTGAGGGTGCCTCTATGTCCACTAGTGCCAACACTCTATCTGGTGGAACCATGCTCCATAGTAGCTACTCCAATGTTTGGTTCGTGTGCTCCGTCTGCCCATTGCTTTGCGAGTGATATGATGTGGTCAGCTGCACTCGCATGCCCAACTTCCCCATGCGATCTCTCCAGAATCACAAAGTGAAGGGTGGATCAAAATTTAAGACCACTGACTCTAGCACTCCATGCAGCTTGACGACATGACTAAGGAGAAGTTGAGCTGTCCCAGCAGCCATGACACTCTCAGGACATGCGAGGAAGTGTGCCATCATGGAGAACCGGTCCACCACTGCAAAAACCATTTGTTTGCCTTGCTGTACCACAGGCAACCCGCTGATGAAGTCGACCAAGATGCTTATCCATGGCCGTTCAGAAATAGGCAATGGTTGCAACTCCCCGGGTGGTTTGGACTTCCGTGCCTTTATGCATTGGCACACATCCCAGCTACTCACAAATCTCTTATAATCAGTCACCCTTGATGGCCATCAGTATTGGCATGCCAAGGCTTTAAGGGTCTTGTCAAAACTGAAGTGACTCGAGTAGTGGGCGTCATTTGCCTCCTCCAGCAACAATTGCTTCAATAACGCATAGTCTAGCGCAACAATCTTCTGCTTTTTTTTTCTTCGCCAATACACTCCATCACACATTGTGTTTTTTAGCGCACCACCCGTGAACTCATCATCCACACCATAGCCGTGCTTGAACAGGCTATGCATGACAGGAGATGCCATAAGCAATGAGATGGCATTGAGGCTCAAGTGTGGCCTCCTCAACAGAGGGCCTTTTGGATTCACCTTCCCAGGCTTGTACTGGATCTTGTAGTCAAAACTTCCTTCCAAGAAATTCCATCCATCAAGTACGTCGGCGACTGGGATTTGGTTGCGTCTTCAGGTACTTCAAAGCATAGTGATCCGTGAAGACCATGTAGTGTCGCGACTCAACGTAACACCTCCAATGCTTGAAGGCATGGGTCACCCCAAGTATTTCCTTTTGGTGGATTACGTAGTTCTTCTTTGCATCTCACAGCTTGCAAGACGCATACGCAATCAGGTTTAGCTCCTTTCCGTGACCATGTATCAGCACCGGCCCAATGGCATAGTCGCTTGCGTCCATGGCCGTAACGTATTCCTTGGAAAAATCCGGATGCACCAGGACCGCAGCGTCACATGTTCCAAACTTGAGCTCCTCAAAGCTCTTATGCTCCTTCTTGTGCCATTCCCACTGGTGATCCTTCCTCAACAGCTTGCGTACCCTTTTCTCCGTACCTCCGGATGAACTTTCAGTAGTATTTGAAAACCCCTAGGAAGACCTGGATGTCATGCAAACACTTCGGTATAGTTCATTACTTCACAACCTTCACCTTCTTTGGATCCAGGCGAGATCCTTGCCACTCACAATGTGCTTGAGGAACTCCACTTCCCTCTTTTTTCACTCACATTTGGAGAGCTTAGCAAACAGCTTCTCTCTCCGAAGAATCTCCAACGCCTGCCAAAAATGGTGTTGATGCTCTTCCAGAGTTTGAGAGTAGATGAGGATGTCGTCGAGGAATACCACCACAAATTGGTCCAAGTGAGGATGGAAGATCCTGTAAATGAGACTAGTGAATGTTGTGAGAGTGTTGCTCAATCCGAACGACATTAGTAGGTACTGAAAATGGTTGTATCGTCTCTGAAACATCATCTTCTCCACATCCTGCTCCGCAATTTGGATCTGATGGTACCCCGATTGTAATTCAATCTTGCTTAAGCACTACACTCCCTTTAGTTGGTCAAATAATTCCTTGACCCTTGGCAATGGGTACCGGTTCTTGATGGTTACATTGTTCAGTACGCGGTAGTCCACAGACATCCACAGCTCCCCCGTCTTTTCCTTCACAAAGAGGACCGGTGTAGCATAGGGTGACACCAACGGCCTACTGAATCCCTAATCCGTCAGCTACTCCAAATGTTTCTTCAGCTCGCTGAGCTCATTATCGCTCATGCAATACGTAGTATGCACTGTTGGAGTTGCTCCCGACACGAGCTCAATTTTGTGGTCAATGTCCCGCTTTGGTGGTAAACTCATTGGCCGCTCAGCATGAAACACGTCATCGTAGCTATTCAACACTCCCTTAATGCCTACCGGCAGCTCCCTTAGTGGTGCTTTTTACTACTCTACCTGTTATTGCTTTGTCTCTACTGCCAACTCTTCCACCTCTTCAGCTACTTCCCTCTACCGCACCCACACAAGGTACACTTGGTCCCCCTTGAGCTGACCACAATTAGTTACAGGTAACTCAATCACGACACCTTGTCCGCCTTAGATTCCTTATCCTTAGCCCACAGTGAAAAAAAATCCACTCTCCACTTTACTTCACCTTCACCTGGCTACGTACCCAATCCACAACACAATTTGACTGATGCAGCCATTCCCATCCCTAAGTAGCATCATAGGCATCCATTGGACACGTGTGAAAGTTCACCTCGTACAACAGACTGCCCAGACGGACCCTCAAGGATTATAGAGGCAACCCGTGCTCCAGCTCTCCTTGCACCAACTTGGCCTTAGTTGGCCTCCTAGGTAGCCATGCAAGTCTCAGCCCTTTCACGAGCCTGTTGCTGATGAATGAGTGTGAGGTGATGCAATGCTTTATCTTCCGGCGATTTTGGTGTCCCTCTCCGCCCACAGAACCAGCCGATGAAGTTTTGGCTTTTAAGAGGTTCCCACAATGCTCCCGCTCCCTTTGCTCTGTAGCAATACATTGGGTAGCTCCCAAGTTGTTGAAGGACTTTCAGGACTGGTGTTCGCTGATGCGAATGAAGATTTCCCTATAGTTGTCCGTCTGTCACTCATTGTTGGTTTCTATTTCCCTACTTCATTTTCTTGTACTCCTTGTGGTGTCCAGGCTTCCTACATATCCAACTGTTCCCATCACGCGGCTTACTCTTCCATGACCTCCTTGCACTACGTCGATATTTGTGGGGTCAATTTTTTGGTGTTTTGCTCGACGCTGAAAAATCTCTTATTTCTCATGGAAATCCCCTTGATGGTAACGTAGCGCGTCAATGTGCTCAGCAGTGGCCACAATTGCCTGGAACTCTGAGATTTCACTCAGTGTAAGCGTGCACCAAATTTACACCTTCAAACTGTTGTGGTACTTGTCCACCATCTCCGGCTCACTCATGTTGTCAATCTCTGAGCACAACGCCAAGAATCGACGTGTGTACTCCTAGACTGAGCCGATTTTCTTCAGCTATTTTAGCTTGTTGTGTGCGACCATAGAAGTATTCACGAGATCAAAGCTTTCTCAGATGGCTTGCTCAAATTGCTCCCACGTCATTGGCACGTGAGCTTCAGCTTGCCCTATTCCTGTTTGCCACAACACGGCATGTTACACAACAATGCTACCACTTCTACCTCGATTGGCTACCAGATTGAGCTGCCTCAACCACTGTAATGCTCCTCCACGTAGTAGTGTCACCATGACTGACACGCGCACATCATCGCCCTCTAGAAGGTGCTCTAAAGCTCCAAAGTAACTGTTCATCGCAAACAACCAAGTCTGAATGATTCTAGAGCCATTAGCTTTGGTCTTGTTGGAATCCTTGACCATGCCACACAAACCTATCCAACGCCAGTCCCATCTGGTAACTTAGCCATCTGCAGATTGAGCTGCTCCTTCTTCAGCTTGAGGGCTCCCAGCTGCTCTACGATCTGCTGTAGGGCCTGATCCATGCCTCACGTGGATATCTTTGACCGTGGAGATCTCCAGAAAAACTTGCAGCGTTGCTATAGAAATTGATTTTTTTCAGCAATTCGGCAATCATGGATAAAAATCTGATGACTTCGAAGTGCGTGGAAGTCATCCATGGTCTTCCACGTACACACGGCAAGTCGTTTCGTCGCTTTGGAAATTTAAGAAGAATTTCTAGAGGTTGGCTTGCGCATTGGCTTCAAAGTCTGGTCCAGTCATCTCCATCTCTCTCAGCCTCAACGTTGTCCGGTGTGCTCCATGCCTCCGGGTCTGTTATGGGAGCCGCCGGTTGAGGTGGTAATTACGTCATCATGCTGACTTCAGATGCATGTTTTGATGCTTTCATTGTATTTTATGTAAAAAACCGTGCAAAATCGACCCAAGAACCGGGTCATTCAGTGCAGGGACGAGAAACCTACGGCCGTGCAAAGGTGGGAGGCACACCTCCAGAAAACAGGAGACGTACTGGTTCAACCCCGAGCACGGCGGAGCTACTTGGGGTTGAGGGTTGGGAGGTTTATCCCAAGGGCTCGGCATGTGACTTTCACGCCGGGTGCCACTCAGTTCACATTTGGTATCAGAGCATGTGGACGTTCGCTTGGCTTTGCACGGACCCAAGGGAGGCGACAGATCTGCCACAACTGCGTTTGGCCAGAATTTTTTGTCACAACCAGAAGCATGGCAGCCGTAGCATATGACCAGGCCAATCTCATGGAGGAGATCCGGCATGCTCTTGATGAGTTGCGTCAAGAGAACCAGCAGCTGCGCGTGAAGGTTGAGGTGAGGTACGTCGGCCAAGGGAGTAGTGCATTGGGGGGTGTCCCATTGGCATCCGCACCTGCCTTTCGGTGTTCCAAGCCAAAGGAGCCAGAGTTCTACACCGGCAAGGGCAGTGGGTGAGAGTGGCTCTTCATGTTGAACCAGCACTTTAGGGCGTTGAGCGTTCCCGTGGGAGAAGATGCCACAAGACTGGAGTATGCTCCTACGCTGCTCCGGGGAATAGTGCTGCAGTGGTGGTCGGTATTGTGCCGGCGGAACGCCGCTGGGTTGCCGGATGGGTTGGGGGCCGGGCAACAGCTCCAGCCATTGTTAAGTCTACTGCTGGGGCATGAAGTGCAGCTCGGCGGCGTTGACAGAGAAACCAGAGACGTGGGAGCAGATCGAGACGATGCTCCAGGCGCATTTCGACCTCCTCACCAGGTCACACGCGACAAGATCAAACACGTCAAGCAAGGCGGATCGGTCCAGGACTACACCACATGCTTCATGGTTTTGGCGGCGTAGATCGACGACCTCTTGGATGCCGAGGCGTACGACTGCTACCATGATGGCCTGAAACCGCACGTCCAACGTGAACCTACGGTGCACGGGTTGCGGACCTTTGCGGAGTTGGTCTCGGCGGCGGAGTGCATCGATGCGGTAAGCTACAATGCACGCCAGACCAGCTATGCAACAAAACCACGGGTGGATCAGCCGGGTCAAGCAGTGCCCATGGAGGTGGATGCAATCCAAGCCAGGCAGCGCGGCACGAGCGGGTAGCAAGGACCACGAGGCAAGTGCTAGGCTTGTGGTGAGGAGGGTCATCGTAAGCGGGATGCCCCAAGCGCAAGGCACAGCAGGGAAACGGGCAGCAGCAGTGATGAGGGGACGACCTACTGCTGCAAGTCTTTCATCCGCAAGGGACAGCACCAGCCCTGAAAGGATTTTGCCAATTAGGAGCTGCCTCAAGTGCTGTTGCCGAATGAAGGTGAGACCCGGCAGTTTCCAGGGATCATCCTGGAGCTGGTTCTTGAGATTTCGGAGGGGATTTTCAAGGGTCGAAGGAAGCTACGCGGTGTGCTAGACAGCGGCGCAAGCCATAGCTTCTTCAACGATAATTTGGCGACAAGGTTGGAGCTCGTACGACAGCCGGGGACGTCAGCCAAGGCGTGGCAGGTGTCCAGAGTGTTGGAGTGCAGCAGGCCTCTCGTCAAGTACAAGAACCATATGGATGAGTTGGTGTGTGACATGGAGTTCCACACTTGCCCTATGGATGATTACGATTGCTTGATCGGCCGGGATTGCTTGTACGCCTAGAATCCACAGATGGATTGGAGGTGCAACTGGGTGGTCGTGAAGGCGAGCAAAAAAAAATCTCACTTTGCCATTGTGGCGAGGTGAGGGGAAGGAGTCAAACGTGGCAGAAGCTGAGACGCAGCTGTGCATCATCAACATACAGCAGTTGAAGCAGTGCGAGCGCAAGGGTAGCCAAGTTTACTTGGCATGGGTGCATCCACAACAAGCAGTAGAGCAGCAGGTTGCAGCGGTTGAAGCAACGAAGAGACAGCTGGTGAAAGGCACAAGATTTCCAGAGTTTCCTCCCGGTGTTCCGAAGGTGCTCAAGGAGTTCGGGGACATTTTTTGGAGGAATTGGCAAAGGGGCTGCCACCGCAGCACGACATCGACCACAAGATCGAGGTGGTTCCAGGGTCATCACTAACGGTGCGGTCGTACAACCGCATGAGCGACGCGGAACTTGTGGAGCTCAAGAAGCAGTTGGGGGAGTTGGTGGACCAGGGCTTCATTCGGCCGCCGGTGTCTCCATAGGCGGTGCCAGTGCTGTTCGTCAAGAAGAAGTCAAGAGAACTGCGGATGTGCGTGGACTACCGGGTGCTCAACAACATCACAGTGAAGAACCGCTACCCGTTGCCACGGGCCAAGGAGTTGTTCGACCAGCTACGAGGTGAATTCGTCTTCAGCAAACTGAACCTGAGGTCGGGGTATTACCAAATCCGCATTGCGGAGGAGGATGTGGAAAAGACCACATTTTAGATACACTATGGAAATTTTGAGTATCTCGTGATGCCTTTTGGGCTAACGAATTCTCCTGCTACGTTCATACCGCTGATGAACCGGGTGTTCCACCCCTACTTGGACCAGTTCATGGTCGTGTTCCTCGATGACATCCTTGTCTATTCGTAGACGATGGAAGAGCACCAAGAGCACCTACGGACGGTGGTGGAAGTGTTGCAAAAAGAACGGATGTTTGCCAAGCTCAGCAAGTGTGAATTTGCCAAGCAGGAGGTGGAGTTCCTCGTGCACATTGTCAGCGGGAGGGGGATCTGCATGGACCCAAAAAAGGTGGAAGCAGTGAAGGAGTGGCTAGAGCCGGCTTGCGTGCGTGACATCCAGGTTTTTCTGGGTTTTACGAACTACTACCGGAGGTTTATCTGGAGGCATGCGGCAATGGGAGCACCCTTGACAGACTTGTTCAAGAAGGGGCGCCAATGGGAGTGGGGTGTAAAGGAGGGGCAAGCCTTTTGTGCAATGAAGGCTGCCATGTCTGAGGCACCGGTGTCGGTGCACCCAGACACGAGTAAGGAGTACGTGTTGACGATGGACGCAAGGAACTATGCGATCAACGGGGTGCTGATGGAGGACCAAGGGAAGGAGTTGCAGCCCATGGCGTACTATTCCAAGAAGCTGAAAGGGGCTTAGCTCAACTACCCGATCCACAAGAAGGAGATGCTTGCGGTGGTCCAGGCCTTCAAGCAGTGGAGGTGCTGCCTTGAGGCATCGCAGTGTGTGGTGCACACAGACCAGAACACGCTCAAGTACCTCAAGTCGCAGCCGAACCTGAGTCGTCGTCAAGCACGGTGGATGGAGCGGTTGGAGGGCGGCTTCGACTACGAGATCTAGTACAAACAAGGGAGGATCAACCCAGCGGACCCGCTTTCCCGTTGCCCAGACTTAGGCATGCATGCAATCACGGTGTTGGCCAGATCTCCAATCATCTGTAGCCTGTTTACACACGGGTATGCGGAGGACAAGGACTTTGCCGGAAGTACGGTGAAGGGGTGCAAGTGGGATGGCCAGTATTGGCGACGTGAGAAGGAGAACTAGATTGTGGTACCACGGACTGCGTCATTGAGATAGGTGTGGTTAGAGGCGGCGCACGACTCCCACTACAGTGGCCATTTTGGCCACGACAAGACCTTCAAGATGCTTGCACGCCAATATTGGTGGGCGACGATGGGAGTAGACTGCAAGGAGTATGTGAGCGGATGTGACACGTGCCAATGGATCAAGTCACGAAGGACACGGGCGCCATGATAGCTGCAACCACTACCGGTGCCAGAACGCCCGTGGACGGACATCTCACTAGACTTTGTGGGGGGGTCTTCCATGGGACGCAACGGGCAACACCATGGTGCTGGTGGTGGTGGAACGGTTCATCAAAATGGCGCACTTTATTCCATGTACGGAGAAGGTCACGGCTGCGGAGACGGCTCAACTCCTCTTGCAACGAGTCATCAAACTTCACGGGGTGTCGAAGTACATGGTCTCAGACCGCGATCCGCGTTTCACCTCCCGGTTTTGGGAGGAACTCCTCAAGAAGCTAGGCACCTGTGTGGCTCTTTCATCGGCCTACCATCCTCAAATGGATGGCCAAACTAAGCGCACCAATCAGACCATGGAGCAGCTGCTGCGAGGGATCTTGGAGCCGGATTGTGAGGGATGGGAATACAAGCTCCCGGTGGCTGAGTTTGCCTACAACTCAACAGTGCATGCCTCTACGGGACGATCTCCCTTTGAGGTAGTGAATGGGATGCAGCCTGCATGTCCCTCAGACATGGCAACCGGATCGGACTGACCCGATGTGCAGCAGTTTACGAGTGACTTCACGGAGGTGTGGCGCGGCATACGAGATGCGCATCACAAGGCACAATAGCAGATGAAGCGGCAAGCGGACAAGCACCACGAGTTCTTGGTGGGACAAAAGGTGTTGTTGAGCTCGCAGAACCTGCAGCTGGTGGGGTGGGCAATGACAAGCTCAAGACTCGGTGGGTGGGTCCTTTTCCGGTCAAGGAGAAGTGGTCCGCAATGAGCTACGAGTTGGAGCTCCCGGACCACTACAGAAGCCATCCTGTATTCCACGCTTCTCTTCTCAAGGCTTACAAGGAGCCAGATTCACAGTTCGCGGTGCGGGGACAGGCTCCTCCTCTACCGGTCTTGGTGGAGGGTGAAGAGGAGTACGTGGTGGAAAAGATTCCCAGGTATCGTCAGTGTGATAATGGGTGCCAGTACCTGGTGCAATGGCTCGGCTATGGACCTGAGCACAAGTGCTGGATCCTTGAAGTCGATTTCTACAGGGACGGTGCTGTCAACAAGGTCCTCTGAGCATACCAAGAGCACGCCGGGATGGTGCGCCCTCGGAGGAGGGGTGAACCGAGGGGTGTCCGGCGTGATGGTCACACGCCGAGCCCTTGGGATAAAACTCCCAACCCTCGACCCCTTGGTGTGTGGGCCGACCCTTGAGATGTTGCACAACCTTCTCCTAGCAGCAAGTCCGCTGCTAGTGACTGAGGTCCCTGCCGTGTGACTCTCACGGTGACATTTGCACCAAGGTGCACTGCGGAAGACTTGTAGGATCGAATGGACGTGTGCAAGGCAATGCCTGGAAGCCAAGGAGAGTTGGGCAAGGAATAAATCCTTTAGACTTGATGGATCAGTACAAGGCAATGTACAGAGTCTCTGAGGAAGATTGGCATGCCTAGAACAACCCCGAGGCTTCCTTATGTACCAGCCCCTATGAGTCAGCCGAGAGCCCCTCAGCGCTCCAAATCCCTCTGCTGAGGTGGAATCATGCAAATAACACATACATCATGCTTTCCAACGCCTCAATCCATGGAAAAACGGCTAAGTTATGGTCGTTTGAGTACTCCACGCGTGACTGCCGTTGGCAGCACCGCCAGCTGAGGTCGCAACCGCCCGAAGTGCCCTTACTTGCGGATGTAGCTCCAGCCGCCATCCCAAAGCACCCATGGACCCCAACGAACCTTGCCTCATTGGCTAGGAATCCATCCAGGGGCACTTCGGCTGCAGTGGACGAGAAAGTCGCTCCGCCGTGCTCGGGGTCAAACCGGTATATCTCCTGTTTTCTGGAGATGCACCTCCCACCTTTGCACGACCGTAGCTTTCTTGTCCCTATACCAAATTACCCAGTTCCTGGGTCCTTTTTGCACAATTTTTCACATAGAACACAATGGAAGCAAAACATCTGAAGTCAGTATGATGATGTAATCACCGCCTCGACCGGCGGCTCCCATAACAGGCTCCTTGAATTTTGTAAAGCTCCGACATCGCTTCCACCCAGCACATGGCTCCGGCTGTGATACCAGATGTGAGAGTATGTGCTCTCTGAAGATTGGGCATTCGTGTGAAAAGAGCACAGTCCCAGCGGGAAATAGACTTGGAGTTGTCTGCAAGCCAAAACTAGAAAACACAAGTTATGACAAGTTAATTACAATGAGCAATGTACAAGGTATTTGCGGTGTCTAGCCAACTAGTCCTGGCCCTAGCTTACTGCTCTCCTAGTTTGCTACAATAAGCTACTTGCACCTAAGCCCGATGTCCAAATTGCACCTGATGCTTAGTGCAAAACGTTTACGGCCGTCAATCTGTCAAGATCAACAATCTGTCTTGATTCTTGTACGCTAGCATGGTGGGTGCACGCTACTCACACGAGCCGCCTCATTGGTACCGTATGGCTCCCGGCGGTGAGTGTGGTCACCGTGTTGCATAGGCCACCAAAATTATTGTGACTGTCATACAATTATCGTCAATATTTTGTTTCTGCCGTTGACCGTCCATGCTCACCTTCGAGATACCCCTCGACAAGTAGCATAGACGTTATGCTACTCGTCATGTGCCACCCTTGTGTGTCATGTTCGGAGTGCCACACGAAGGTGCGAGCAAAACATGTCCATAGCGTGTGGAGCACACTTGCTCGGTCACTTTATTGCTCCTCCTCCTCCTCCTCCTCCTCCTCCTCCTCCTCCTCCTCACGTCCTTGTGGTCGAGCAAAGTCAAAGTCGAAACGCGAGCCCGATTTCTAAAAATTGGAAAAAGTCTCGGATGTTCCTTGGAGTCATGCGAGGCCCCGAGTATGCCAGAAAAAAATGGGTATGAGTATGTATAATTGCTTATGCAAATGCATATGTATAGTAAATTTGTGTATGCATATGTGCATACCACATATGTCCACATACGTATATTCATCACGCTTGTACACACATTGTGTACATACGGATGCACTCTACACAAGCACGGGCATAGTGGAGATACATGTGCATATTCAATGAGAAGAAGGAAGCACAATATGAAGAGGACATATTGTGTCAATGAATGCTTTGAATAGGTTCCATGCTTTCTCTAGATCTCCCAAATGTTGTTTAAGAAGTTGCTTCCTTGCTTCTTGATCCATACCATGTGGGATCTTGACTTTAATGCCAATCGTAGCCTCGACGACATGGCCTAGTGCCATGATCGGCGTTTTGATGTCAGCGTGCATTGTGTCTCTTATGAGTGAGGACATGTATTCAACATGGGGAGACAAGTGCCCTATCGTTTTCGATGCAGCGCACGTGTGTTTAATTTTCAAGTTGACTACCTCACGTAGTTGCACTTTTTTTGCATGCGGACTTGCAAATGGACTCGGATGATGAAGGGTCACTTGTTCCTGTCCTCTTAAAGGGACACTTGTTCCCCCTCTTTTGGCCCTTCCCTCTCCATTTCCCATCCTCCTCCACCCACCCCAATCCACTCCGGCCTCTCCACTCACCTCCCTACCTTCCTTCCCCTGTCCAGCGACTAGCCCGCACCTCCGCCCTCCTCCCTCCATGTGGCCCACCCTCCCCCTCTTCCCCAACCTCCTCCACGACCCTCTCCCTTCCTTTGGCCATCCCTCTTCATTTCCCTCCTCCTAAGTCCTCCCCATTGTCCTCCTTCCTTGTGAGTTATGATTAATCACCCTAAATTCATACACTCAACAATTGGTGTATCAAAAAGTGTATTCCTACGTGCAAACATTTTTCATAAAACATCAACATCAATTCATGTCTCTAGGGCCTGGATATGCATTTCTTACGGAAGGGGCTAGTTATCATGGATTACGTGTACTGTGTTCTAATTCTTTTTAGAATTCAATGTTCACTAATTTGTTCACTTCCCAGTACACTTGTCAATTCAACGTTTCAGGGGTGAGGTGATTGGTCATATATGTTCCTTGTCTCCCATTCCCTGTACTCCGTCCGTTCATGTTCCTCCACCGTTCTCCTCTCCTCTCTGTCCTCCCTCTCTCCCTCCCTCCCCCTCTCCTCTAAGCACTCTTCCTGCCTTTCTTTCCTTTCCCATCCACATCACCTCCTCCGTCCCTCCCTCTCTCCTCCCCTCCTTCCATTTCCCACTTTCACCATTCACATCACTCCTCCCTCCCTTCCCCTCTCCTCCCCTTCACCCATTTCCCACTTCCACCCTCCTCCCCCACCCTCTCCTCCTCTCTTGTTGCCCGTCCTCCTCCCCTCCTCGTTGACCACCCTCCCCTCCCTCGTAACCCGTCCTCCTTTTCTCATTGGCCGCCCTCTCCCTCCCTTGTCGTCCGCCCTCCCCCCTCATCGTCAGCCGCCCTCTTCCCTCATCTTTGCCTTGCTATCCCTACCTCCCTCGTTGCCCGGCCTCCTCCCCTCATAGTCGGCTGCCCTCCCCCTCCCTCATTGCGCGCCCTCCCCCTCCTCGTCGCCCGCCCTCCACCCTCCTCTATGCCCACTGTCCCCCCTGCTTGTCACCCGCCCTTCCCCTCCTCTTTGCCTTCCATCCCCCCTCCTCCTCCCCCACCCTTCCCTCTCCTCTTCAACCGCCACCCCCCCTTCATCATGTGCCTTTCACCCTCCTCTTCACCCGCCGCCCCCCCTCCTCGTCGGCCGCCCTCCCTCCCTCCTCGTTGCTCTTCCTCTCCCCATTCTCATCACCACTCTCCCTCTCCGTCGCCAGGCATCCACCCCATCCTCATTGCTAGACATCTCCCCCCTCCTCGTCACTTTCTTGAATGATGTCAGAGATTGCTTACGATGATCGTACTCATATCCAATGCGCACTCCACTGAGGTTTTCTGTGATGAACGTACACGCATGCAAAGTTGGGTGTCACTCTCACGTACGTGACGTGAGAGTCACACCCATCCTTTCTTTGGGATATCGTTTCAATCAAGCCTCCAAAGCCAACGTACCATTTAGCATTCGTTTTCAAGTGCAATCTTTTATAATGAGAGAAACAACAAAGACTTGAAAAACATTACAAACTTTCCAGTCGATGGATTGTATGCTGATGTGGCGCAACCACAAAAAAGTTGTAATTTTCAGTGCCCTTCCGGATAGTGGCATATTCTCTTTTTGTCATGTCTACGTGCCCCTCTAGAAAGTTGTCATTTTGCGTGCTCCTATAGAAAGTTGTTATTTTGCGTGCCCAGCCAGAATGTCGTCATTGATACGTGCTCCACTAGCAAGACATCGTTTCTGCATGCAGTTTTCAAAAGGATAAATTTGCCAGATAATCCGATTGTTGGTTCTATCCACATGCGAGGGTAGGTGAAAACTGACCTAGTTTTGAGCCTATCTGCTTCCGGATGCATGGGAAGCTCAAACCCGATAAATGTGTTCAAAGTTAGAGGCTGACCTGAACGTTGTACGGTCATATTGACGCCCGGTTAATTATGGCCATTCAATTTCTAAAAAATTCGTAATTGTTTGGTTATAATTTCTTAACGACGCTCAAACTGTGACTTTGACTGCAAAGGTTCTGTTTTGCTATGTGTTTTCCATGGTTATCTGCCGTAGTTAACATGATTTGAAGAGAAGTCATAGATTTTTGGTTGTAGAAAAATAGCGCCCCTAGAAAGCTCACCGTTTGGGCGGCGTACGAGGTGAGAAATTTTCCTCAGGTCGGAGCTCAG
>SZWC01001289.1:235712-252823 GCA_023375785.1 Penium margaritaceum | reverse complement strand
CAATACTCGTCGGCTGTCTCATCAGCGCGCATCTGCAAGGTGTTGAATTGTACGGTCAGAGCACTCTGGGCTGCATGCCCAGTGATTGTTTTGCGGCGACGGATGAGAGCGTATGCACCTACAGGATCAGCTAGGGTGCCGCGGATGGGGTCTGCATTGTACGTACCAGTGTCGTCAAGCAGGCTTTCTGGACCAGCAGAGATGAGAGCGCGGATAGCACGAGCTGCTTCCGCTGGCTGTGGGACAAACGGTGCCTTTGCGGGTGAGTAGTACTCCCACAGCAGTTCTCCTTGGGCCCACGCGCTGAAGCGTGTCTCCCAGGAGGTGAAGGTGAGTTTAGATGTGAACTGTGGTGGTGGAGTCTCAAAGTCCCTATGTCAAGTGGGCAGGAGTACCCGGGCTAAGGCGGCTACTAAGAGAGCGGGAGAGGAGGAGTTGGGTACAGCACCGCTGGGTGGCACAGAGGAGTCAGCGGATGCAGTGTCATCAGAGGGGAGAACAGCCGCAAGGGCAGGGACGGCCCGTAACCGATCTATGACTAGGGTTGCTACTGTGGTGGCTAACTCGCGCTGTGCCTCACTGTTGTTCCTGTGCAGTTCATCCTCCGCCTTGCGGCGTGCCGCTTGTGCCTCACTAAGGGTGGCTTGAAGAGCCTCTATCGTTTCCTCTGGTCCTGGCATGCTTGGAGTATGCGGGGAGAAAGAGAAAGAGAGGTGAAATGTGGATGCAATGTAGAGTGTAGAGTAGAGAAAAAGCTCACCGAGCTAGTGTCGAGGCAGTAGGGTGAAGAGAGGCGCCACCACTGCTGCGGTTGAGGAGAAGAGGACCGCAACCCACCCCGCGACTGCCACAGTGAGGCAAAGGAGCCCGGTAACCGTAGCTCCCGCCACAGCTGCAGATGCTGATGCAACCAAAATGCCCGTGGTGACGTGCATCGTCACCTCTCGCTGGACACCAGTGGGTGTCAGGACCGCCGATGCAGTAGACGCACGAATGGAGGCTACATCGGCTGCGGTGGAGTCGGCAGCAGATGAGGCGGTAGTGGTAACAGATGCTGCTGCTGCCGTGATCTGGGTGGCGATGTTGGCTGCTGCAGTGGCGAGCAGTGTGAGAGAGGTCGCTGTGTGGGCGTAGGGTTCGGCGGTACGGCCAACCGCGGTCTGAGTAGGAGCCCTGCAAGCTCGAGCAGTGGTTGTAAAGGTTGCTGCGGCACCTGCAGCAGCGTCCAGGATGGCACCTGCCAAGCCAACAGAGTCAGTGTGAACCGGAAGAACTGGGATCACACCAGGGACCTCAGGTGGGGACGATGGTTCAGTAGCTGCTGTTGTGGCAGGTGCTGGTGCTGATGTGGTGTTGGAGGCCGATGCTGGATTGGATGATTGTGTGCCTATGGGCGGTTGCATGGTTGAAGGACGGGGTGGAGATGGAGGAAGGTCCTCAGCTGTGTACACTTGGCGGTTAATCTCCTCCTCCTGCGCAGCAGCCTCCCGCTCGTCCAATTCAGCCAGTTCGTCGCGCCAGTAGTCTGAGTCTAGCATGCAGAACCAGAGAGGAGTGTCCATGTCCGGAACGGGGGGAGGGTGATAGTCCTCCCACCCGTCGTCGGTGTGGCGTGCTACTGTTCGAGGAGGGTCGAGCTCCTCGTCTCGAGGACCATCCAGAGGTGGTGAATCCAGCGTGGCTGCTCAAGGAGAAGCTGAGAGCAGCCGGGGTAGCAAGAAGGCCGTTGCGGACTGAGAGGTCGTCAAGAGTGACAGAGGGATAGTTGCCAGCCAGGGCAGCCGATCCACGACCGTGAGAGCTTGGGACAGCCGCAGGTTGTTGAGAGCAGCGAAATGGGGTTGAACAGGCTGAGCTGTGCTGAGACAGTGAGCTAAGGTCGAGCGTGGCTAAGAGCAGCCGTGACGCTTCCGGGCAGAGAAGGTTCGACAACATGGGGTGACGTAGGAGCAGCCGTGCACAACCTCGTGCGGCTGTTGCACGCGGATCAACGAGTGGTACTGCGACACTGCTGGATGATGCTGTGCGGTGCCGAGAGCTGGTGACGAGAGTCACTCGCCAAGATGGCGTTGAGTGGCCAAGAGGACCACGGGTGCGAGAGATGCACCGAGAAGAGTGCCGAGGATCGATGAGCTGTGGATTAGATTCGCACTAGCTCTCATACCAGTAGCTGCTAGGAATCTTCCTAGGATGAGCATGTGAAGACACACAGTCACAGGCAAGGGCAACCGACGCCATGGGTGTGGGAACGCTTGCCTTCATTAGTTTGAGAAGAACCAAGACAAGGAGTGTGGGGGAGAGAGCGAGACTTAGCATCCGGTGAGCGTGCACTCGCCACGGGCATTACACCCAAGCGAGTACACACCGCCACCCGGGGGACGAGCCCGACCGCTTCGGCATAAAACCGAGCGGCGGCTACTCACCCATGCACAGGTAAAACCCGGCAAGGTGGCCCCCAAGGATCAGCACCCGGGAAATGCAACTCCCCACAAGACACTCAAGGCAAGCATGATACAGGGCACGGCAGTTAGAGAGTACGAGCCCTAGCATCTATCCTACATGTGATGAGAGTCAAGTCATGGTCATGCAATTGCCAGATGACACTTCTGAATGAAGCACGCCAAAGGTGTCAGCCACGATAGAGTTGCTTGGCGTCTCTCCAGGTGAGGCCATGTCAAATTAATCTGTACATGTGTGTGCATGGAGGTGGAGACAAGAGGGCAGAGAGATGTGAGTGACCAACGAACTTTAACACTCACTATGTGTTGTAGCGATGTTGCTTCACTCTCCTGTAGATGTGCGTGTGTGTTGATGCCACCAGACAGTGGTCATTGTACGAGAGAGACAATACTTGGACACCATTACTAACACCTCCCCTTGCACGCAGATGATCACACATATTTACATGGTACAGCTATAAGGGGATGACAAGTGACTAGATCAGTCAGGTGTAGAGGGTGCGTGAGTCAGCCCAACAGCGTGAACAGAAAACTTGCACGTGCCAGTGTTGGTTTTTGTGCATCTCTCATTGTACTCTGTTGTGTCCTCCCGGCTTGTGTACATCGGCATGCAGATGACTGACGGCGAGACTTGACGCCGCTGGAGTGTCGCTCGGTGGAGCCGACGCACGCTGAGGCCCACTCACGCGTCGCTGGAGCCTCCTCCTCTGGCGATGCGCTCAGCTCCATCGGCAGGCCTCCTCGGTGGTCGGGCCGCCGGCGGTCACTGCCACTGCAGATGCTGTCTGCATGCACCTAGCGCTGTGTCTGGCTGTGGCATTGCGTCTGCAGCATCATGCGATGCCTAGGGTCCATGTCTCCTATTGTATGGCCCTGTTTGGCATCGTTGACTGTCATAGGCACTGCCTGGGTTCGTGCAGCCATAACTTCGTATAGCTATTTTTCTAGCTGATTCTGACCGCACGACTGCGTTCGCAGCGTTGGTATTATGGTATGGTCCACTTTTCAGGCAAAACGGACGACGACCGGGTTTTGGGCTGTCGGGCGTTTGGCAGGGCTCACCGAGAAAACCCTGCCTGCCAGAAAATAGGTCTAGCACTATTTTCTGATTGGCTGGTTAGCTGAGTAACAAGTTCTACAATAGTGGGGGGGAGCTAGAACTTGGAGGGGTCTCCCATTGTTGCTCATTCTTCATTGCTAATCAGTTCCTTTCAGTTTTCAGCTGCTTTCTGGCGCTAACATTGGCGCGCGCACTTCTGAGTAACAAACCCAGAGCTTCCAGACTTTGTCTCTAGAGCAGCAGACTGAGGGGGCAGTAGACTTAAGCAACGAGCGTGGAAGTCCGCACGCTGCATCGACAACGCATGCTGCCCCAACTTGCTGCCTATGTTTCTAGCTGCCACAGCTGAGTTCCTTGGTCAACATGTCAGTGTGCTCTTACGGTGTGTCCTATCGGACGATTTTCACAGAAACAGTAGCAATACACTAACAAACAAGATGGTGATTAACCTTGATATGCTTCCTGTGAGAATGGTACGTATCGTAGTTTTCAACAATAACCCTTGTGCTTTGGTTGTCATAGCGCAAAGTGATGGAGCGTGTTGGTTTTCGCGCATCTCTCATTGTACTCTGTTGTGTCCTCCCGGCTTGTGTACATCGGCGTGTAGATGATTGACGGCGAGACTCGACGTTGCTGGAGTGTCGCTCGGTGGAGCCGACGCGTGCTGAGGCCCACGCACCGCTTGCTGGAGCCACCTCCGTCCGGCGATGCGCTCAGCTCCATCGGCAGGCCTCCTCGGCGGTCGGGCCGCCGGCGGTCACCGCCACTGCAGATGCTGTTTCCATGCACCCAACTCTGTTTCTGGTTGTGGCATTGCGTCTGCAGCGTTGTGCTCTGCCTAGGGTCCATGTCTCATGCCGTGTGGCCCTGTTTGGTGTCACTGACTATCATAGGCACTACCCGGGCTCGAGCAGCCATAACTCTTTGCTGCTATTTTTCTAGCTGATTCTGACCGCACGACTGCGTTCGTAGCGTCGGTATTATGGTATGGTCCAGTTTTCAGGCAAAACGGACGACACCTGGGTTTTGGGCCGTCGGCCGTCTGGCAGGGCTCACTGAGAAAACCCTGCATGCCAGAAAATAGGTCTAGGACTATTTTCTGATTGGCTGGTTAACTGAGTAACAAGTTCTACACTAGTGGGGGGGAGCTAGAACTTGGAGGGGTCTCCCATTATTGCTCATTCTTCATTGTTAATCAGTTATTTTCAGTTTCCAGCTGCTTTCTGGCGCTAACATTGGCGCGCACACTTCTAAGTAACAAACCTTGAGCTTCCAGACTTAGTCTCTAGAGGAGCAGACTGAGGGGGCAGAAGACTTAAGCAACGAGCGTGGAAGCCCGCATGCTGCATTAACAATGCTGCTACCCCAACCTGCTGCCTAGCATTTCTGTCTTGGTATCTGAGCCAGAGCGTAGTACCAGCAGCAGAAGACTGACAAACAGGTGCCAGACAACGCCGGCGGACCCCCATACGCGCCAGTGCAGGGGAAATGCTGCCGGATTTTTTCCGGCAGCATTGACCCGCCTGGTGGCGGCGTCAGAATTTTTCCCACGGCCACTGGGCCAGGGGAAATGCTGCCAGATTTTTTCCGGCAGCACTGACCCCCACGCTTGACGCGAAGAGGTGAGCGCCAGGCCACGTCAGGCGCTTGCTGGCGACGACGCACGCGGCGAAATCCTCCAGGTGTGACTGACAGCAGTAGCCAACACGAGCAGCTTGCCGCGGCAGCAAGCAGCGGCAGCAGCAGCCAGCAGCAACAGCATACAGCAGCAGCTGGCTGCGACGGCAGCTAGCTGCACCTCGCAGCAGTAGCAGCCCGCAGCAGCAACATCCCGCAGTAGCAGCAGCAGCAAGCAGCAACCGGCAGCAGCAGCCGCTTGCTGCAGCTGCAGCCGGCGGCTACAGCAGCAGCAACAGCGGCTGCAGCAGAAGCAGCAGCGGCTGCAGCCACAGCCGCAGCAGCAGTTGCAGCCACAGCCGCAGCAGCAGCAACCACAGCTGCCCGCAGCCCGCTGCTCACTGCGAGCATCGAGTTGCTGGCAGCGAGCTCGCTGCTCGCAGCGAGCAACGAGCAGCGAGCAGCGAGCAACAAGCTCGCTGCTCGCGGCTTGGCGCTTGCAGCGAGTAGCGAGCTCGCAGCGACGAGCAAGAGAAAAAAGAACAAAAAAAACAAAAAAGAGGGGGGGGCTCCTCGCAGCCCCAGTAGCAGCAGCAGCAGTAGCAGCAGCCACAGCAGCAGCAGCAAAAGCAGCTGGAGCAGCAGCAGCAGCAGTAGCAGCAGCAACAATAGCAGCAGCAGCAGTAGCAGCAGCAGCAGCAACAGCAGCAGCAGCAGCAGTAGCAGCAGCAATAGCGATTGCAATCCCACAGCAGCAGCTCCATCAACCGCTACTGACGTTAGCGGTCGTCCGCTGACGTTACTGTTGACGTCATTGCTGACATCATCAACAACAAAAAAAAGAAAGAAAAGGAGGACAATAGAATTCCCACAAAACAAAAAAGGGGTAGTTGCACTCCTCTTCTGAAGTCAGTCATCTTAGGCTGACATCAGCAGCACTAAAAAAGACATGAAAAAGGGGAAGAGAGCAGCATGACTAACAGCCCCTTTGAGGAGGGGTCCTCCTCTGTTGGGGGATCCCCTGTCCCCCTTTCTTGCAGCAGCAGCAGCAGCAGCAGTAGTAGTAGCAGCAACAGCAGTAGCAGTAGGAGTAGCAGCAGTAGCAGCAGCAGCAGTCGCCGCCGCCGCAGCAGCAGTAGCAGCAGCAGCAACAACAACAGCAGCAGCAGCAGCAACAACAACAACAGCAGCAGCAGCAACAACAACCCTCTACTGTCACTGGTTGCAACCCTAACCCTGACCCCTTGGCTGCTCTTCAGGAAGAGCTCGCCGCCTTGACGGAGCAACTCGTAGTGCTGCAGCCATTGGCCTCTCAGTCAGCCACCAGTCTGCTGCCACCATTCATCCCTCCCAGTCACGCCAGCCCTGCTGTGTCTGCTGCTACGCATTACCTGGCACAGCAGCAGACTCAGTGCCAGCGGCAGACAGTGACTTCCGTCCTTGGCCCCACTCTGGGCGCCGGCCACCGGCAGAAGGACTTTGAGACGCCGCCCCCGCCACTCTAGGCCGGCGAGCAGTTCTGAAGCTGGGAGCTCAGCTTCCGGATCTGGGCACAAGGTAAGGGCCTGTGGGCATACTACACCCTCCCTTATGACACAACCCAGGCCGACCAGTTGTATGACGCTAGTCGCGCCGTCCGTGCCCTAGTCCCAGACGCCCCTCCAGCCTCCCGCCTAGCCCTCGAGCCTTTCCTCGGCGACTTCACCGCTGACGCCACCCCAGATCCTACAGTCGCGTGGCACGTCCTCACCCGGCCCCATCGCCTGTCCAACGACACCGAGAACAGTCTTCTGCTCCGGGAGTTCAACTCCCTGCACATGGGGGAGACCGAGACGGTCACTGCCTACTGGCAGCGGACGGAGGACATCCTTCGTCATCTCGACAGATCTGCCCCACCCCCTCTAGCCGTGCTCCTTACCATCAAGCGTGGCGCCACCAGCGCATATGCGGACGTCTTCGTGCACTGCCCCCAGGACATCCTCTCCACCATGGCGGCCCAGGGCACCCTCATGCCTTGGGCATACGAGCTCTTCCTCCGCATTGAGGAAGCTCGTCTGGAGTCCCAGCTCCAGCGCACGGAGGCTCTTGTATCCCCTGTCGTCGCCACCCCTGCCGTCGCCTCCGTGGCCGTCGCTCCCCCCGTCGCAGCTACCTCATTGTCTTCGGGGAGGAAGAAGAAAAACCGAAACAAGAAGGGCAAGGGTCCGCCGCCACAGCAGCAGCAGCAGCCGACGACCGGGTCCAGCAGTGGCGGCTCGGTCTGCCACAACTGTGGCCAGCCCGGGCACGGGTGGTACACGTGCCCTCTCCCGACGGACGAGGCGCGCGTCATCGCCACCATGCGTCACCAGCGGGAGCTCCGTCTCGCCTCTGCTGCCATCGCTGCCGCCGGCCCCGACACCTCGACCTCGTCCAGCAACTCCATCACTCTGACAGCTCCACCAGTCCCGCTGACACCCACGCCACAGCAGTACTACCCCCAGCCGTCGGCGCCTCCGCTCCCGTCTCTGGCCCTATCTCTCCCTTATCTGGGCTCCGATGCCGTCACTCCGCACTTGGCCTACACCCCTGGATCATCTTCCCGTGAGCGTCAGCTGGAGCAGTTCATCGCACTCCAGCTGGGCCTGACATGCCCTCCTCCCGAGGGAAGTGCGAGTTGCATTACCTCCTGCTCTCCTGCCCACCCTTGCATGACTGAGACTGAACTACGGTCGTGTCTCGTTTCCTCGTCTGTCTCGTTGTCTCCCATGGTCCCCTCTTCCCCCTCCTATGACGACGTTGCGTGGCTTGACGATTGGCAGTCTCGGTTTGTGCCTCCTTCCACCGCGTCCGCGTCCCTTGCTTGCTGCCATGTGACCGTTAGCAATCTGGCGACCCCGGTCGAGGACCCCGCTGAGACCTGGATCATCGACTTCGGGGCCACGCATCACATGATAGCCTCTTGTGAGGCCTTCAGTATGCTCGGTCCTGTAGGCGATGTCTCCGGTGTCCGGACGGGCTCCGGACAGGTGTTGCTTGTCCGTGGTGTTGGCGTCGTTTGTTTCCGTGGTCCTGCCGGTGACGTCTTTCTGACCGATGTACTCTTCGTTCCTGGTCTTGAGCTCAGCCTCCTTTCCGTCACTGCCCTTGACCGCATAAGCATGGACGTTGTGCACTCGCGTGGCATTGGCACTTTGTCGTTGCATCCGCCTGGTCTCGTCGTACTGCACGCCACCGCCCGTGGCAACCTGTGGCATGTGCCTCGTCTCTCCTCCTCCCATTCCGTCTCCTCCCCGTCGGTTGCCCCAGGCCACGTGTTTGTCACCAGCACGCTTTCTCCTTTGCACACTCGCCTCGTGCACCGCCGCCTTTGCCACGTCCACTCTGCCGCTGTCGACAGCATGCTCCGCACTCAGCCGGCCAAGGGCCTTGACCCGGAGACATTCCCCCCCCCGTGCCCCACTGAGTGCATTGATTGCGCTCACGGGAAGATGCATCGGTCCACGTACCCGTTGTTTTCCTCCCGTGTATCCGCCCCTCTTCACCTGGTCCACTCGGAAGTCATGGGCCCTCTCCCCACCGAGTCCATCAGTGAGCACGGCCGCTACGTCCTCACCCTCACTGACGATTACTCTCGCTTCCGCTGGGTCTTTTGCCTCTGGTAGAAGAGCGATGGCGCCCGAGCCATCCAGGACTGGCTTGTCCTTGCGGAGCGCGAGTGTGGCCGTTCTCTTTGCTGCTTTTGCTCCGATTGCGGTGGTGAGTACCTGGGTGAGGCCACCATTTTTCTCGCTTCACGCGGGATCCACCATGAGACATCCGCGCCCTACACGCTCGCCCAGAACGGTGTCTCCGAACGATGGAAACGTACCATGGCCGACGCCGTCCGCACGATGCGGGTCGAGTCCGGTCTCTCCGATGGCTTCTACTTTGAAGCCATGGCCGACATGACCTGGGTCTGGAACCGGATTCCCCACGGTCCCCTTCCTCTCCAGTCCACGCCGTACTAGCATTGGTGCGGTCAGCGAGCTGACCTCCGCTCGGCTCGTGTCTGGGGTTGCGTGGCCATTGTCTGGCTGCCTGCTCTGCAGCAGGGCGGCAAGTTCGCCCCCCGCGGACGTCCCTGCACCTTCCTCGGTGTCTCTCGTCAGTCCAAGGCCTGGTGCTTCTGGGATCCCTCCCGGCACTGCATCGTTGAGTCCCGGGATGCCCTCTTCTTCGAGGACCTGTTTCCTCGCGACCTTATTCGTTCCGGCTCGTCCGTATCTATCCCGTCGCGTGGGGGAGTGGTGAGTCCGTCCTCCGTCCAGCCACTTCCGGGTGTCGCATCCCTCAGTCCCTCTCAGGCGGCAATCCCAGTTGTGCCCACTGGTCTCTCTGAGCCGGTAGCCTCAGACACGTCTGCTGGTCCCTCTGGGCAAACAGTCCCAATCGTCTCCGCTGGTCCCTCCGGGCCGGCAGCCCCAGTCGTGTCCGCTGGTCCCTTCGGGCCAGCAGCCCCATACGCGTCCGCTGGTCCCTCCGGGCCGGCGGCCCCAGTCGTGTCCGCTGGTCCCTCCGGGCCGGCAGCCCCAGTCGTGTCCGCTGGTCCCTCCGGGCCGGCAGCCCAGACGCGTCCGCTGGTGCCTCCGGGCCGGCAGCCCCAGATGCGTCCGCTGGTCCCTCCGGGCCGGCAGCCCCAGACGCGTCCGCTGGTCCCTCCGGGTCGGCAGTCCCAGTCGTCTCCGCTGATCCCTCCGGGTTGACAGCCCCAGACGCGTCCGCAGGTCCCTTCGGGCCGGCAGCCCCAGTTGCATCCGCTGGCCCCTCCGGGCCAGCAACCCCGTCTGCCTCCATTGGCCCGTTGGACTCAGTGCCATCTCCTGCCCTGCCACGCTACACATGTGGCCTAGGCGGCAGCCTCCGACCCAGGCGGTCGGTGAGTGCACAGACTGTTGCACTGCGCTCCGTGGCGCCTCGACCCCCCCGTGGCTCCACGTGTCTCCTTCACTCCCACGGTCGTGAGTGGGGACCCTGGCACCAAGGCCCTCGGCTTGATCACCTCGGCCATCATTGCAGACCTGCACCCGGGCTCCGCACTGGGCTACCTCATACTTCATCACGAGCATCGGCACGCTGTCGTGGCTGCACTCGCGCGTATCCCCTCTGGGACTCGAGATGCACACGCTCTCTCGGTCCGCTCCACAGCACGCCCGGAGGACCCCGCCATCCTGCGCGAGGCACGAGCCTCTCCTGAGACCGCACACTGGGACGCTGCCTGCACCGATGAGCTCGCCGCTATCCGACAACACCATGTGTACGACCTCGTCGACCTTCCTCCAGGTCGGAAGGCCATCGGCGCCAAGTGGGTCTTTCGGCGCAAGTGGAAACCCGACAGGTCCTTGGACAAGTACAAGGCCCGCCTTACAGCCAAGGGGTTTGCCCAGATTCCTGGGGTCCACTACGACCAGATCTTTGCCCGAGTTGGCCGGTTCTCTACTAGCTGGGCTCTCTTCAGCCTGGTCGCCCAGCATGGGTGGGAGCTGCTTCAGATGGGTGTGAGCAACGCTTTTCTCCACGGTTCACTGGAGGGTGAGGAGCTCTACATGGTGCAGCCCCCAGGCTTCGACGATGGCAATGGGAGAGTGTGGCGACTGCGTAAGGCCCTCTATGGCCTGAAGCAGTCGCCTCGGTGCTGGAACCTAGAAATCACCAACACAATCCTTCGAGGCGGACTCTAGCGCAATACCGCTGACCCCACACTGTTTGTCAGTCCGCGAGGCCAGACTTTCGCCGCTGTTCTGGTTTACGTCGACGATCTCCTCATCGCGTCGCCAGACACGGCGGCCATCCAGCGTGTCAAGGACTTGCTGTACGCCGCCTACCAGATGAAGGATCTTGGATCTGCCAGAGTCTTCCTGGGCATGGAGCTCGAGCATAATCGCTCCCAGGGTGTCCTTCACATCCACCTGGCCGCCTATCTACAGACTCTGTCCACCCGCTTTGCGGAGGACCTACCACTCGTGCCGAGCGCATCCTCACCCATGTCACCCGATGGCCAGGTGAAGCTGAAAAGTCCTGACCCAGTTGTTGTGGGGGAGCCAGTTGACGTGACCACGTACCTGCGAGTCATCGGGTCACTGATGTTCCTGGTGACGACGACGCACCCAGACATCGCGTTCACCGTGAACCTCCTGGCCCTGTTCTCTCAAGAGCCGCGTCGTCTCCACTATGAGGCCGCGATCAGAGTCCTGCGCTACGTCGTCTCGACTCCTCGGCGAGGTCTTATGTTCCGCCGTTAGCCGTCTGTTGTCGCGGTGGGCTACACTGACAGTGACTGGGCCGGCAGTCCGGACGGTAAGAGTCGCACAGGCTGGATCTTTCTGATCGGCGGCACAGCTGTGTGCTGGCGCAGCGGCAAGCAGGGGTGTATTACACGCAGCTCTGCTGAGGCTGTGTACATGGATCTTGGCTCAGGCGTGTGTGAGAGTGTGTGGTTGCGTCGTCTGTTGTCCGAGTCGCGTCAGCCTGTCGCATCCATCACGTTGCATTGTGACAATGAGAGTGCCATGGCCATCGCCGACAATGACGGCGTGCATCACACACACACGAAGCACATCAACATTGTGTACCATTATGTGCGTTCATTGTTGCATGACGGCAGCATCAGCAGAATGTGGATTGAAACAGCACGGCAGTTGGCTGACTTCTTGACCAAGGCACTAAAGCGCCACTCATTCAAGAAGGCTGTGAGTTCGGTCGGTGTGCGTCCGCGAGTGGCTCTCTTTGTCTCTGCTTGCGTCTCTGTGTGACCTGGGGGATTCTGGTCGCTGACTGTGTCTTTGCCTGCACATGTGTACTACGCCTGTGAGTCATGGGGGAGTGTTGGTTTTCGCGCATCTCTCATTGTACTCTGTTGTGTCCTTCCGGCTTGTGTACATCGGCGTGCAGATGACTGACGGCGAGACTCGACGTCACTGGAGTGTCGCTCGGTGGAGCCGACGCGCGCTGAGGCCCACGCATCGCTTGCTGAAGCCACCTCCGTCCGGCGATGCGCTCAGCTCCATCGGCAGGCCTCCTCGGCGGTCGGGCCGCTGACGGTCACCGCCACTGCAGATGTTGTTTCCATGTACCCAACTCTGTTTCTGGTTGTGCCATTGAGTCTGCAGCGTCGTGCTCTGCCTAGGGTCCATGTCTCCTCCCGTGTGGCCCCGTTTGGTGTCACTGACTGTCATAGGCACTGCCCGGGCTCGGGCAGCCATAACTCTTTGCTGCTATTTTTCTAGCTGATTCTGACCGCACGACTACGTCCGCAGCGCCGGTATTATGGTATGGTCCAGTTTTCAGGCAAAACGGACGACGCCCAGGTTTTGGGCTGTCGGCCGTCGTGGAGTGCTCACCGAGAAAACCCTGCATGCCAGAAAATAGGTCTAGGACTATTTTCTGATTGGCTGGTTAACTGAGTAACAAGTTCTACACTAGTGGGGGAGGAGCTAGAACTTGGAGGGGTATCCCATTGTTGCTCATTCTTCATTGTTAATCAGTTACTTTCAGTTTCCAGCTGCTTTCTGACGCTAACACTGGTGCGCGCACTTCTGAGTAACAAACCTTGAGCTTCCAGACTTAGTCTCTAGAGCAGCAGACTGAGGGGGCAGCAGACTTAAGCAACGAGCATGGAAGCCCGCACGCTGCATCAACAATGTTGCTGCCCCAACCTGCTGCCTAGCATTTTTGTCTGAGCGAACAGGCATGTGCAACTGCCGCATTTGACAACACGACTACACATATACACAAACCTAAGCCAAGAGCGACATACTTGACCTCGCTGGAGCTTCGCCCGACGCATCATTGCTTACCACTCTTCGAGGACAGAGTAGTGCTCCTTGCCAGAAAGATACACTCATACCGGTTTCGAGCATGAGAGTCATGCGCCTAGTTGCTGTTTGTGAAACGGTCAACAATGAATGAGGGTTGTGCTATGTAGCATACACGTAGTGGAGAGTGTATAGCGCACCATGCAAAGAGTAGCCTCAATATGATGCTCACAGAGATGCGAAGCTTACTACGCCAAGTAGTTGACAGCAAACGAGACATCGTCACTTGTCGTCGTGACAAGATACATGAGAAAACCAATGACTCGGAGGGACATCAACCTCCCTCCCAACTGGGACACATTTGATGTCTTTAGAAGCTTTGACTGGCAGGTGTCATGGGCATCGAAGCAAGTGAAATTGAAGCAGGTAGAGGAGCAAAGCGCTCGCCAAGACTGTGGAGGTAGGCTTCCTGATGCACGTGAAGTGTGCTGTTAGGATGGTGTCACTCAAGCTCCATGTCAAGGAAGACTCGCGCGGGACCAAGATCATTTATCTTGTAGACTAACTGCGTGAGGGGCTTCACCGATTGGATGCCGATGGACTCGCGGAAGCGATGAGAATTCATCAACGTAGACGAGGATAACAACAAGAGGCAAGGATGGAAGGCTGAGAGAGAATGTAGGATCCACAACACTACGACGAAAACCCCATTCCTAAGGGTTGTCGTGATATCCTTGTTCTCGCAGCGGAGAGATTGCTTTAGTTCATACAAGACCTTGCAAAGTAGCCAGACCTTATTGGTGCCATCGGTGAAACAGGGCAGTTGTACCATGTGGATTTATTCATCGAATGTGCTGTGTTCAAAAGCGTTGTTGACATCCATCTATTCAAGCTCCTAATCATGGTATGCCACAAGGCTGAGAAGAGTGTGAACAGTGGTATAATGTCCAAAAAGTGAAAATATGTTGTCAAAGTCAATGCAAGGAATCTGGGAGGAACCCTTAGCGGCTAGTCGTGTTTGTTGTAATCAATGACACTGTCAAGCTTTAACTTGCACCAGAAGATCCAGCACGGAGAGAAAACCTTTCGATCGGACGACAAGTCCACCAGCTTGTACACCCTATGCTCGCGGAGTAGAGCGAGTTCCTCCAACATGGAGGTCTTCCACATGGAGCCATCTATGGCCTCACCAGTGTCACGGACAATTGTGTGTTCCGGTCCCAAAGGAGGAGACCACTTGCAGCAAAACAAGTAGAAACACAGCCAGTGACAGAGGTGTCGATGGCATTGTAAAATCTTCAAAGATGAGGGGGTAGCCAAGGGCGGTGCCAGGTTGCACGACTCTGGTGCTAAGCCCGTCAAGTGGTAGTGAGACCCAGGGCACGCAGCCCTAGATCCCAAGATACACTGCCACTTTGAGAAGGGAGGGCTTGAAGTCAGCATCCACATGTGCACGGTTCGGGTGGTGGCAAGATTGGGTTAAGGAGGGCCGTTATCTGGGCACTGAGCGAAGACTCAGCAACAAGAGACTTGGGAGCCGCTGGGAGAGCAGGGGAGGAGTTAGAGGGTGTTGAGACAAGGTGCGGCGATAAGACATACGGGGAGTCAAAAGAGTGGAAGGCAGATACAGACGAAGAATCAGATGAATTCTCTGATAGTGACCCGGTGGAGACGTTGTTGCCATCATCAAGAGTCAGGACGTCATTGCCATGTTTAGAGGATGCACATGGGAGATCTTCCTCCTTCCAAACGAGCGAGGCAAGTGTGTCGTCAGAGGCACGACGATCGAGGTCACGTTCAAAGAAATACTTCAAGAAGAGAGCGTCACGGAACTCAATGACATGGCAACGGGCAGGGATCCAAAACTCCCAGGCCTTGGACTTGAAGGATATCCCAAGAAAGATGCAAAGACGACCCCGACTGGACAAATTTCCGCCCAGAAGGTCGTCAAGGACCCAGACAGCGACAACAAAGCCCCTGACGCGAGCAAGACAAAGTTTGGCGTGGCTGTCCTTCCAACCCGCATAAGGGGTTACGACACGAGAGATAGGACCGTGAGGCACGCTGTTCTATACCCAAGTCATGTAAGACAGTGCCTCAAAAGCAAAGAGGGGGGAAAGACAAGAATCAGAAGCAAACACCGGAAGCAAGAGTGTGGGTCCAGCATTCAAAGGCGCCATTTTTCTGGGGTGTGTAAGGAGCAAAGGACCCCAAAATCAACCTCAAGGCAAATCAAGGTTGTCGTTGTGCGGCCCATCCGAAGAAGGTGGAGAAGCCACTGTGCTTGAGGGAGGCAGCAAGAGCTATGTATGCGGCCAGGTGATGAGAAGGAGGTTGCAGTGGTTGCTAGGTGTGGCGGAAGCCAAGAGGTTTGAGAGGGCCAAGAGGGTGGAGAAGGCTGAGAGGGCCGAGCAGAACCAGAGTGGCGCTACCGGCATGGATTCTAGTGCTGTTGCAAATGTGGCAGTTGTGGCGAGTTACGGAAGACAAGAGAGCCAAGAGGGGCGGGAGGGCAGAGAAAATGGAGAGAGCCAAAAGGACCGAGAGGGAGGAGTGCAACCAGAGTGCTGCTGGCGTAGCAGATGCTGCTACTACGAATGTAGTAGCAGTTATTGTGTACAACACGAAATGGAGACCGAAAGGACCAAGAGGTTTGATAGAGCCAACTGGGTCAAGCACATTCATAGAGCTGTTATCTTTTGTGATGCTGTCCTGATGCGAACATCGCGCCTGCTGCTGCGTGGCGGATGACACGAGGACCGAGAGGGCCATAAGGGCAGAGAGAGGCGAGAGGGCCATGAGGGCCATGCACATCTAGAGTGCTACTGCCTCAGAAGATGCTGCTGCTACTGCAGATGTCACGACTGTTGCTGCATGGTGGACAACACTGGGGGTTGAGAGCAGTCAGAATGTTGCTGGCGCAGCCACGTGGAAGCTTCAAGAGGGGACCAAAGCCATGAGGCTTTGCGTGCATGAGGACGCGAGGATGGCTTTTCCCTTCTTGCTCTGGTACCAAAAGTAACTACTGGGGGAATGGAGAAATATGTGAGAGAGCAAGGGAGCATGAAAGTGACCACACAGACAAGATTGCCCTTGGAAAACTCATGGAATTAGGGACTTTCAAGTAACAACCGAGAGCAAGTGAGGGGAGTGAACACCACGCTGGTGCATTACACACAAGGAGACCACGCCGCCACCTGGGGGACGAGTCCGGCCACTCGGCAAGAAACCGGGGACGACTACTAAACAGTGTACAGACTAATCCGGCACGGTGGCCCGCTAAGGACACACCCGACAACAAAACTGCAGCTCCACAAGATCCCAGATGCATGTTTACAAGCAGACCAAGGCATCCTAAACTGTCCAAGGTCATGCCTCAACTATGAAGAAAACCATGAGATTTATAGAACAGTCAAAAGCACTCTATTGCCATTGGTCAGAGCTTGGTAACATAAGGCTGTTGGCTTGTGCCACGAGGCCCGTCATCGATGCACTTGGTCTGGCCTGGCATGTCTCTAGCAAGAGCTATGGTTCTCATTCTCTTGTACATGAATGTGTGCATGTGGTGCAAGAAACAAGGACATACGACTAGAGGTGTGACGGGACACAGACTGACCACACAGATAAATTATATTGTACTTTTTCTACAGCCATATCTGGCAGTGATGAAAATGCTTCTCACAGAGAGCCATGCGAAGGTGTTCCCTTGTTGCAGATTAGGCACAATCACGGCAATTTATGGAGGGGCAGTCCTGTTTCACATCATTCTACAAAAACCGTCCATGGCACAAAATTATGTTAGGTGCCTGTCCACAACACAGAAATTCAATCAATCTGTGCTCATAATGCCAACAAGTAATCAAAAGCGACCACATTTGATGATTTTTTATGGTTTCAACACGATTTTTATGTCAACTTCATGTCGAATGCATGCAATGTTGGAGTGCTGGCACCAACATTTCTGCGAACAATCACGAACCCCTTATTGGAGGGGTTTGTGATTTTTTTGTGGCGAGCTTCTGAGGAGTTCGCATACGTTGAAAGAAAGCCCTTGGCCCTGCTACAACGGGGCCCAGTAAGTTTTTTTAGAATGATGTGAAACAGGACTGCCCCTCCATAAATTGTCGTGATTGACCCTGCTAGAACCGATTTTTTTGTGGCGAGCTTCTGAGGAGTTCGCACACACATACACATACACACACA
>SZWC01001289.1:186021-196049 GCA_023375785.1 Penium margaritaceum | reverse complement strand
CTGGCGAGCATATTCGCCGAGATCCGCGGCCTACGGCAGACGGTGCAGCGGCTTTGTGACCTCGTTGTCACTGAGCGTGCTTCTGCTACTCGTTCGTCGACGGCCTCTTCGACCACATCTCCTCCATCATCTCCTCCTTCTTCATCCGATGGTGTCCCTTCAGCTTCACCTGCCAGCCAGTCCCAGGCTGACACCATCCTTTCGATCCTCCACTCTGCTGTGACCACGCCGCCACCCCGCGATGACCTGTCTTCCAGCAGTCGTTCCAGTCGAGTGACTCTGCGACGTCGTCGTCAGCGCTCCGCACGGCGTGCTCGCGCTGGTGTTGATACATCCTCCACCTCCTCGACCTCCGTTGCTGTACCTGTCGAGGGGGAGTGTGGTCACCGCGCATTGCGTGATACGACAGTAGCGACAGGATCCGTAGTTGGGTCGAGGGGGAGTGAGTCTGATCCCGACATGGAGGTCATGGTGCAGACTTGCGTATCATCGAGCTCGACTTCCACGTCCGCGCTGGATCCAGATCTTCTACAGCTGCAGCTTGTGTCAGGAGGTGTCCAGGCCCGGCGTCCCTGGGCGGTGCCACTCGCGGCTCCTACCGGTGGCGGCCCGGCGGTGGCACACGGGTCCGGTACGGATCAGGATGCATCTTTGGGAGTTTTGGCGGAGTTTGTGCAGCAGGCTCACACGAGTCCGGCGGAGGTTCCAGTGCAAGAGATATGCGTGTCATCGAGGTTGACATCCACGCTAGGACAGGAGCCGGACATTCTGCAGCAGCAGGTTGCATCACGATGAGTGCAGGTCTCATGTGCCTTGGCGGTGCCACTTGCGACTCCGACCGATAGCGGCTTGGCGGTGGCACATGAGTCCCGCGCGGATCGGGATACCCCACACGGATTTTTGGGGGCGTTGGCACACGGGACTCATACTTGCCCGACAGTGGTCGCAGTACACGAGCAGAATCGACCGGCTAGTCTGTTGGAGGTTGAGGCGTTCTTGAGAGGAGCAGTTCTCAGAGATGTCGCCGGGTCATATGCAGCAGCAGACACAGCAGGCTCCACCGCCTCATCTGTGCTACTTGTGGACCAGCTTCAGCGTGAGGTGTCGTTCAGGTTCCCACAGCCTCCGGGTTCCCGTACACACGGAGTAGCGACATACATGCCGGAGCCAGATGATGGTCCTCACTCTATCATCGAGCAGGTGGCAGTGACCAGTCTTCCCGGCGAGACAGTGCGTGAGCGCCACCTGCGCTTGCTGGTCGCCTTGACGGGCATTGTCGAGCCGGAGCTCTGCACACCTGTTTCCACTACGGCGGCAGTTGAGGAAAGTGGTGCAGATCCTTACATGCAGATGGAGTCACCTTGTCAGCAGGAGCTGAGTTGTACACCTTTGTGTTCACTTGCTAGTGACTTTGCTGATCACATGGATACTGAGAGTGGCAGTACCTGCACGGACGACGTTTCCACATGCTCTACAGACTCTGACGGCTCCTCCTTCTCCTTCTCTCTCGGCATGCGACCGCTCACTCCTTGCATGACAGACACGAGTTGTGATGTGGATGCGACACGTGCAGCTGCATCCGATGTTCCAGCGTCTTAGCACATTGCGAGCTTGGTTGATCCCCATGAGGATGCAGCAGCACCAGTTCCATCGTCTCCAGCAGCAGAGATGCAGATGGCGCTGTACTCACGAGTTGTGCAGTCTGCATGTGCAACATCCAGTGAGGCAGAGTTTATTCTACACCAGGTCGACATCGGCCACCTCGACATGTCCGAGGCAGATTACGCCGACCTGCAGGAGCGTGTAGTGATGCTGCAGTGGGAGATGATGGCAGCGCGTGAGCGATTCTCAGAGGATGGCAGCATCAGTGCTATCGGCACGACCCCTGCGCCAGCAGCATCTGGCACACCTATGCTTGGGGAGTATCTTGTACGCGCTCCGAGTATGACGTCCGTTGGAGACACTGTCAGAGGAGAGGTGAGCGTGCCTTCAGCTTCCGCCATCCTCCCTCCTGTCGACCCCATCATCCCTCCTCCTTCTGCTGCCGTCACGCACCTTCATCCACCCGACTCACCTGCCCCATCTTCATCTTCATCCGCGAGTGGTGATCTGGTTCGTCGCTCCAGCTCTCCTCCTCCGGCGGTACACCCCTGTGCCTCAGGGTGCTCTATCCGGCCTCCGAGGCCAGCTCCGCCACTTCATCCACGCACGCGTGCTGCTCGCCCATTCTCGTTCCTCCGGCGTACACAGATGCATCGCGGCAGTGCGGAGGCAGGAGAGACTGTGAGTTGGGACCCTTGGCAGTCACGCGAGGACTGGCATACCCTAGGCGATGCAGATTCACGTGAGGAGTCGTAGCCGGAGACACCACTTCGTCCTTGAAGGAGGGAGTCGACTCGCACGTGACATGAGGAGCTATCTCTGCATGTTGGACACACCACATGACTCATCGCCCAGGATCTGTTCAGCTACGACATCAGCATCTCCATCGAGGACATCGCTCCCAGGTTCATCTACCCAGGGGGAGTGTTGTGTGGACCTCGACCTGACGCGACGTCATGGGAGATGCATGGGGAGGTCCATGCTCTGTTGTGAGCATCTACATCATCCCGCATGTGGCTCATGCTGCGTGCCTACACAGTTGCATGTACATGGCAGCACCCTGTTGGTCGAGACCCGGACACTTGGTACGTTGTACCAGTGTCACGAGGAGACCATGTGATCGTGTGTCTTGTGTATGGTTATAGTGTGTGTGGCATGTGCGTGCGAGCTGTTGGTCGAGACCCGGACACGTGGTGCATTGCACCCGTGTTACGAGGAGATCCTCCCATGATCCTGTGTTTGGGTGATGATACTATTGTGATGGATTGCTCGTAGTGGTCGAGACCAGGGCCCTGGTACCGCCAGTGTCACGAGGAGACCATCTTGTTGCCTGACATGTGTGTGATAGGCATTACACTGGTTTGTGCACGTGTGCATCCCTCCTCTCATGGTCGAGACCCAGACACTTGGTGGGCTGTGCCAGTGTCCAGGGAGATCCTAGATGGATAGCAGATGAGTGTGTGTGTATGTCTGTGTGAGTTGACTCATGCATGTTATGGCTTGCCATACATTGTTGTTCCATGCCTTCGTTCATTCGTTCTGGCGTGGACGGCTATGTCAGCCAGGGGGAGTGTTGGTTTGTGTGGTTTCCACCCGTCACGACCGACACTGCCAGTTTACCGATATACCCACATTCGGGGTATATGGCAGAGGAGGGCGTGACGACACGACGTGCCTCCGGACTGCACCGAGACTTCTCCAGCACCTAGGACAGCGCCGGCGAGACGCGGTCGATGCGTTCCGGCAGCCATGTGGGTTTGTCGGGAGCTAGGAGAGTTTTCTCGGTGGGTTGAGACCCGCGCACCCGGTGGACTATACCGGTGCGACGAGGAGACCCAATGGTTGTTGTGGGGCTTCCGATGTTCGGAAAGCCGTGTGTGATGTTTGGACGCTGATTCTGAGATTTTCTGACACTGTTCCTATTGTCTCGGTGGTCGAGACCCGGGTACTCGGAGAGCTGTTCCGGTGCATCGAGGAGACCACCGTTATTGTTATCGTGGTGTACGCAGTGTGTTATCCCCGCTGACCCGTTTGGGCTCAGCGGGGGTGACGGGGTCCGGTGCGGCTAGCTGCCGGCGCCCATACTTAAGCCCGCTAGGGGCTCATTTGTACTTTCTCCTTGTTCTTTATATTCAGCGTTCCAGACTTAGCCAAATTCTTGCCGTCTTGCATCGCACTCACACACAGAGCTCATGTTCGTTTTTGCATGGGCCTGCATGCCCTAAAAATTATTTCCAATTGACTCCCCCAGCCGACAGGAGGCCTCACAAATGGGAACGTGAGACGCTGCCTGGGTGAGAATGGCAGACAGGTCGCGGTACGACAGTGCCTCAAAGAACAGCGCGTCGCGCGACTCAACAATGCGGTGTTGTCCTGCATCCCAGAAACGACACGCTTTCGAGCGTGGAGAGACACCAAGGAAGGCACACATCCGGCCGCGTGGAGAGACCTTGGACCCCTGCTGGTCCTCGGTGTACCAGACGCAAGCCAAGGAACCCCAGACGCGAGCAAGCCTGAGATCCGCACGGTGACCGAACCACAGCTCATACGGCGTGACGTGGTCCGGCAAGGGACCATGCGGGAGGCGGTTCCAGACCCACGTCATGTAGGCGAAGCCCTCGAAGGCGAAGGACTCCGGGAGACCGCACTCGGCGCGCATAGCGCGAACCGCATTCTCCATGGTGCGGTTCCAGCGCTCAGACACACCGTTCTGCTGTGGCGTAGCAGGCGCCGAGAGATGGTGACAGATACCAAGCTTGGCGAAGTGAGCGGTCAGCGCACCGAGATACTCACCGCCGCGGTCAGAGCGGAAGGTGTGAAGGGAGTGACGAGACTGACGCTCAGCCATCATAAGCCACAAGCGCACAGCAAGAGCGGCATCGCTCTTGTGGCGGAGGCAGTAGACCCACCGCATGCGGGTGAAGTCATCCGTGAGGGTAAGGATATACCGACCACGGTCAGTGACAGACTCGACAAGGAGAGGTCCGAGGAGGTCCGAGTGGACAAGCTCCAGGGGACGCTGCGCGCGAGTGACGGAGGCAGGGTAAGTGCAACGATACATTTTACCTTGAGCGCAGAACAGACAGTCGGTCTTAGGCGGCTTCTCGAAGGAAGCCGCGTCAAGACCGAGGGCGGGCTGTGTACGGATGAGCTTGGACACAGTGTCCGTGCCCACATGACACCGGCGCCGGTGTAACAGACGCTGGTGGTCAGGAGACAACACCCCCGTGACAAAGACGCGAGCAGACGAGCAAGGGGAAGAGGCAGGGGCAGAGCAGCGCGCTATGCGATACAGGTCATCCACAACAGTGGCACGCAACACAACCGTGGAAGTGTCAAGTGCTGTGATCGTGGCATCATCAGAGGAGTGGTGAACAGAGAGACCCATCCTCGTGCAGGCACGGACAGAGAGCAGGCTGAGGTCGAGATCAGGCACAAAAAGCACGTCAGAGAGGTACACAGGACCAGACGGACCATCAAACCGTACGACCCCTGTCCCCTGAACAGGTAGTGACTGCCCAGAACCTGTCCGCACTGACCGAACAGACCCAACAGGACCAAGCACGACAAAGGCGGTACGGTCGCAGGTCATGTGGTGAGTGGCCCCTGAGTCAATGATCCAGTGGCCACTCGCCTCACGACCTGTGGTGGTCACGGTGCAACGAGCAACAGAGCACGCTGCCTCTGCTCGACGCTCAACAGGTGTGGCAGGACAGCGGGACAATACACGACGATGCGACTCATCCAACCACTCAGTGCTGTCAGACTCATCCTCACCAGGTGACGCAGCCCCCTCACAAGCATGGCCACGTGCAACAAACACAGATGGACAGTCAGTCTGTGGACCACTCGGCTGTGACAGCACACTCGCACCTCCCTGAGAGCGAAGTGCCACCAGTCGACGTAGCTCTGCGATGGTCTGGTCCCTCGGGTCCGGGGTGGTGCTCCCCCCGGATGGCGGCGGGCCTCTCGCCGGTGCTGCACCCGAGGTCGCCGCGGCACGGGCTGCTGCTCCAGTGCGGATCCGCTCCTCGTGGGCTGCCTGAAGACCGCGGCTGATCCTCGCCCAGTCCAGCTCCTGCTGACACTCAGTGTAGCGATGAGGTCCGCCGCAGTTGTGGCAGCGGACAGCCCGTCCGGTGCCACCAGAAGGCTGCTGCGGTCCCTTCTTCTTTTTCCCCATCTTCCCCTTCACGACTGCTGTAGTGGCTGTCAGAGCAACAGGGGAGGAGGCAGGAGAGGGAGAGGTGGAGCTGGTGGGGGTGAAGGCGGACGACGGTGTGGAAGGCGTAGAGGACGTCGCTCCCACAGCTACTGCGACCATGGCGCCCTGCCGATGCGCGCGGGCTGCCTCGTCAGCCGTCACGACCTGGATGAAGTACCGCTGCGCCCAGGGCAGTAGCTGCATGGTGTCTGACATGGATGCAAGGACATCCTGGTCGAGACAGGAGAAGGTGTCTGTGAGCTCAGGGCGCACTCCCAGCATGATGGTGTCCAGCGCCCAGAGCTGAGAGCCGCCTCCGGTGCCCAGGCGAGTGTACAGGCGCATGGCCCGACGCTAATAATCAGCTGCTGACTCCGAGGGTCCCTGATGAAGAGAGTGGAACTCGCGAAGGCGCGCGGACCGGGTCGCGTGAGTCTCAGCTGCAAATAGGGTCAGCGCCAACTCCCAGCCGTGGCGCGGGTCTGCGCCTGCTCCAGTCCCAGGCGTGCCCAGGAAAGGGCGGAAGTCGACCACTGTCTCCTGTGGAACCGCGTACAGCAGTCCACGCATGGCACGCGCTGCTGTATGGGACTGGAGTGGATCAGCCGTCTGGTACTGGCTGTGGTAGTAGGGCCAGACCCCCTCCGAGTCCGCCCATACCTGAAACAGTACCTCCCAACAGTCAAACCCCGCTTTGCTGTCGTAGCGAGGCGGGGAAGTCCGAAGTCCTTAGGTCGTCGCTCCGTGGGGAGCTGGACCTCAGGTGGTGCTAGGAGCGGACGTGGGAAGGGCATGAGAGGCATCAACGCTGCTCCCTCAGTGGCACCCGAGGCCTGACGTGGGTCGACCTGCTGCTGCTGCTGCCGCTCCGGATGCTGCTGCTGCTGCTGCTGTCCCCTCGGACTGGGCGCCGGCGTCTCAATGCGCAGGCTACTCATCTGCTCCATCAGCCGGTGAAGCGCATCCTCCCCAGTGGGAGGGGGAGCCTGATCCCACTCCTCGACCATGGACTCTCGTCTCTGCGCAGGAGCGGCAGCGGGACCAGCAGACTCCTGGCCTGATGGGGTTGCCTCTCTCTCGTTCCCGGGCTGATGTCCCGGTGTCCCAGACAGAGAGACCAAGGCATCACGGATCTGCCGCAGAATCGCCGACTGCTCATCCTGGCGCTGGCGGAGCGATGACTGCTCCACCAATAGGAAGTCAATTGCCTTTGAGCGTGGACTGCGGCCCCCGCTCGTGACGGTGTCTTCCGGCTCCTTGCCCTTGGAGCTGCTTGACTCCATGCTGAGGCGGTGCAAAAGTCGTTCGAACGCAAAACCGTCAGCGTTTCTCGAGGAATTGAAACGCTGGCAAAAATTGACTTTTTGTCAAAAATTTCACCAAGTCTGTGATGACATCAGCGTACTCACTGCTGATGTCAGCAGGGGTCTGCTGACGTCAGCAGAAAAGGGAAACTATGCGGCAGGTTGGGATAGCAGCGTTGTTGATGCAGCGTGCGGGCTTCCACGCTCGTTGCTTAAGTCAGCTGCCCCCTCAGTCTGCTGCTCTAGAGTCTAAGTCTGGAAGCTCTGGGTTTTGTTACTCAGAAACGCGCGCGCCAGAGTTAGCGCCAGAAAGAAGCTGAAAACTGATAATGACTCATTAGGAATGAAGAATGAACAGCAATGGGGGAACCCTCCAAGTTCTAGCCCCCCCCCAGCTCTGTAGAGCTTGTTACTCAGTTCATCAGCCAATCAGAAAATAGCTCAGTTCAGGCTGGCAGGTTTTCTCGGTGAGGCCTGCCAGGCAGCCGACAACCCAAAACCCGGGCGTCGTCCGTTTTGCCTGAAAACTAGACCATATCATAATACCGACGCTGCGAACGCAGTCGTGCGGTCAGAATCTGCTAGAAAAATAGTAGCGAGGAGTTATGGCAGCCTAAACCCAGATAGTGCCCCTGACGGTTTATGCTGCCAAACAAGGCCATGCAACATGCAACCGGGACCCTAGGCAGTGCATGACGATGCAGACGCGATGGGACGCGCTGTACGCATGCAAGCAGCAATTGCAGTGTCAATGACCGCCGGCAGCACGACCGCCGAGGAGGCCTGCCGATGGAGCTGAGCGCGTCGCCGGATAGAGGAGGCTCCAGCGAACTGCGAGAAGACCTCAGCGTGCGTCGGCTCCACCGGACGACACTCCATCAGCGTCGAGTCTCGCCGTCAGTCATCTGCACGCCGATGTACACAAGCCGGGAGGACACAACAGAGCACAATGAGAGATGCGAAAAAACCAACACTCCCCCATGACTCACAGGCGTAGTGCACATGGGCGGACAGGGACACGGTCAACATCCAGACTCCNTAGGCAGTGCATGACGATGCAGACGCGATGGGACGCGCTGGACGCATGCAAGCAGCAACTGCGGTGTCAATGACCGCCGGCAGCACGACCGCCGAGGAGGCCTGCCGATGGAGCTGAGCGCGTCGCCGGAGAGAGGAGGCTCCAGCGAACTGCGAGAAGACCTCAGCGTGCGTCGGCTCCACCGGACGACACTCCATCAGCGTCGAGTCTCGCCGTCAGTCATCTGCACGCCGATGTACACAAGCCGGGAGGACACAACAGAGCACAATGAGAGATGCGAAAAAACCAAAACTCCCCCATGACTCACAGGCGTAGTGCACATGGGCGGACAGGGACACGGTCAATATCCAGACTCCCCCAGGGCACGCAGAGACGCAGGCAGAGATAAAGAGAGAGCCACTCAAGGACGTACGCCGACCGAACTCACAGCCTTCTTGAACGAGTCGCGCTTCAGTGCCTTGGTCAGGAAGTCAGCCAACTGCCGTGCTGTCTCAACCCACACGATGCTGATGCTGCCGTCATGCAACAATGAACGCACATAGTGATACTCAACGTTGATGTGCTTTGTGCGTGTGTGATGCACGCCGTCATTGTCGGCGATGGCCATGGCACTCTCATTATCACAATGCAACGTGATGGATGGGACAGACTGGCGCAACTCGGACAACAGACGACGCAACCACACACTCTCACACGCGCCTGATCCAAGAGCCACGTACTCAGCCTCAGCAGTGTTGCGTGCAATGCACCCTTGCTTGCCACTACGCCAGGACACAGCCGTGCCGCCAATCAGAAAGATCCAGCCTGTGCGACTCTTACCGTCCGGACTGCCGGCCCAGTCGCTGTCGGTGTAGCCCACTGCGACAACAGACGGTTGACGGCGGAACATGAGACCTCGCCGAGGAGTCGAGACGACATAGCGCAGTACTTGGATCGCGACCTCGTGGTGGAGGTGACGCGGCTCCTGAGAAAACTGGGCCAAGAGGTTGACGGCGAACGCGATGTCTGGACGCGTCGTCGTCGCCAGGAACATCAGTGACCCGATGACTCGCAGGTACGTGGTCACGTCAACTGGCTCCCCCACAACAGCTGGGTCAGGACTCTTCAGCTTCACCTGACCATCGGGCGACATGGGTGAGGATGCGCTCGGCACGAGTGGCAGGTCCTCGGCGAAGCGAGTGGACAGAGTCTGCACGTGAGCAGCCTGATGGACATGGAAGATGCCCTGGGAGCGATCATGCTCGAGCTCCATGCCCAGGAAGACTCGGGCAGACCCGAGATTCTTCATCTGGTAGGTGGCGTGCAGCAGGTCCTTGACGCGCTGGATGGCAGCCGTGTCTGGCGACGCAATGAGGAGGTCGTCGACGTACACCAGAACAGAAGCGAAGGTCTGGCCTCGCGGACTGACAAACAGTGCAGGGTCCGCGGTGCTGCGCTGGAGCCCACCACGAAGGAGCGTGCTGTTGATCTCCTGGTTCCAGCACCGAGGCGACTGCTTCAGGCCATAGAGGGCCTTACGCAGTCGCCACACTCTCCCGGTGCCATCGTCGAAGCCTGGTGGCTGCACCATGTAAAGCTCCTCACCCTCCAGTGAACCATGGAGAAAAGCGTTGCTCACGTCCATCTGATGCAGCTCCCACCCATGCTGGGCGACCAGGCTGAAGAGCGCCCGGCTGGTGGAGAACCGGCCAACTGGGGCAAAGATCTGGTCATAGTCGACCCCAGGGACCTGGGCAAACCCCTTTGCAGTGAGGCGGGCCTTGTACTTGTCCAAGGACCCGTCGGGTTTCCACTTGCGCCGAAAGACCCACTTGGCGCCGATGGCCTTCCGACCTGGAGGAAGGTCGACGAGGTCGTACACGTGGTGCTGTCGGATAGC
>SZWC01001289.1:162665-178578 GCA_023375785.1 Penium margaritaceum | reverse complement strand
GTCAGACGCCGCCTGCCGCTCACCTCCTCGCGTCACGCGTGGGGGTCAGTGCTGCCGAAAAAATTTCGGCAGCATTTCCCCTGGCCCAGTGGCCGTGGGAAAAAATCTGACGCCGCCACCAGGAGGGTCAATGCTGCCGGAAAAAATCCGGCAGCATTTCCCCTGCACTGGCGCGTATGGGGGTCCGCCGGCGTTGTCTGGCACCTGTTCGCCGGTCTTCTGCTGCTGCTGCTACGCTCTGGCTCTGATACCAAAAAGGGAAACTATGCGACAGGTTGGGGCAGCAGCGTTGTTGATGCAGCGTGTGGGCTTCCACGCTCGTTGCTTAAGTCAGCTGCCCCCTCAGTCTGCTACTCTAGAGTCTAAGTCTGGAAGCTCTGGGTTTTGTTACTCAGAAATGCGCGCGCCAGAGTTAGCGCCAGAAAGCAGCTGAAAACTGATAATGACTGATTAGGAATGAAGAATGAACAACAATGGGGGATCCCTCAAAGTTCTAGCCCCCCCCCAGCTCTGTAGAGCTTTTTACTCAGTTTATCAGCCAATCAGAAAATAGCTCAGTTCAGGCTGGCAGGTTTTCTTGGTGAGGCCTGCCAGGCAGCCGACAGCCCAAAACCGGGGCGTCGTCCGATTTGCCTGAAAACTGGACCATACCATAATACCGACGCTGCGAACGCAGTCGTGCGGTCAGAATCTGCTAGAAAAATAGTAGCGAGGAGTTATGGCAGCCTAAACCTAGATAGTGCCCACGACGGTTTATGCTGCCAAACAGGGCCATGCAACATGCAACTGGGACCCTAGGCAGTGCATGACGATGCAGACGCGATGGGACGCGCTGGACGCATGCAAGCAGCAACTGCGGTGTCAATGACCGCCGGCAGCACGACCGCCGAGGAGGCCTGCCGATGGAGCAAAGCGCGTCACCTGAGAGAGGAGGCTCCGGCGAACTGCGAGAAGACCTCAGCGTGCGTCGGCTCCACCGGACGACACTCCATCAGCGTCGAGTGTCGCCGTCAGTCATCTGCACGCCGATGTACACAAGCCAGGAGGACACAACAGAGCATAGTGAGAGATGCGAAAAAACCAACAAGCAGTGGGCTGCTGGCGTCGTCGCTGGCACTGCTGATGCTGCTACGCTGCGCTGCTGCTGCTCTGTTGCTCCGCTGCGCTGCTACGCTGCTGCAGCGCTGCCACTGTTGCGCTGCGCTGCGGCCGCTCCGCTGCCGCGGCTTCTGCGCAGCCGCGGCAGCGCTGCGCTGCTGCTGCGCTGCCGCTGCAGCGCTGTGCTGCTGTTGCGCTGCCGCTGCAGCGCTGCGCTGCTGCTGCTGCGCTGCCGCTGCTACTGCTGCGCTACTACGCTGCCGCTGCTGCTGCGCTGCTGCTGCGCTGTTGTGCAGCCGTGGCAGCGCTGCGCTGCTGCTGCGTTGCCGCTGCTGCTGCTGTGCTGCTGCGCTGCCGCTGCTGTTGCGCTGCTGCGCTGCCGCGCTGCCGCGCTGCCGCTGCTCCGTTGCTGCTGCGCTGCCGCTGCTACGCTGCGCTGCTGCGCTGCGCTGCTGCGCTGTTGCTGCAGTAGTCGCGGCTGCTTCTGCTGCTGCCGCAGCCGCTGCTCGCTGCTACCACGGCTGCTGGCTGCTGCCGCGGCTGCTGGCTGCTGCCGCGGCTGCTGGCTGCTGCCGCGGCTGTTGCTGCGGCTGCTGCCGCTGCTGGCTGTAGCGGCTGCCGCGAAGGCCGCGGCTACTGCTGCTGTGGCAGCTGCCACTGCCGCGGCTGCTGCTGCCGCAGCTGCTCCCTTTTTCCGCCGCTGCTGCTGCTTCTGCGGCTGATGTTGACTGATGCGCCTGTCGTGGCCGCGTCCACTGTTGCGTGGTGGTGGCCCCCCCTCACAGGACCCGTTGCTCATGCGGTGGGCTGTGCTGCTGCTGCCACGCATGGCTGCTGCTGCTGTCGCTCACTGCTGCTGCAAACGCTGTGGTCTGCTGCGCAGCTGTGCGAGCTCTGGCTCGCCGCTCTGATACCATGAGAAGATTCACCGCAGCTTCCTAGCAATGCTGCTGCTGACGTGGCAGCACAGACCAGTCAGCTTAACGCACTAGCATGCAAGCGGGTGCGAGAACAGCAAGGATCAGACTAGGAGAGACAAGACAAGTCTCAGAAGCTGCATTGCAGTGAATGTGCAGAGAGAGTTGACAAATGACATGTCCACAGCATAAATAGCCGCCGCGGCTCACAGCAGGTGGCGCACGCGGCGGCACCTGTCTGTCCTGAACCGGCCCAAAACCACTGTTTTGGCCATAACTCTGCTCACAGGCGTCCAAACGGAGCGCCGTCTGATCCTACGGATGCAAGACGAAAAGAAGGACACAACGACTGGTCACACGCCTATGTCCGGCAGCAGCCGGAGAGTGTAAGAAAACAAACATGCAAATCAGCCTGGCAGGACAGTCCACCGAGAAAATCCTGAATGTCTCCAAACGCAGTCCGTAGGTCGTTGCAACCCTCCGGTACACCAGGTAGGCTAGCAGGCTGCCTCCACCGGATGGAGCACCACCTTAGGGGACTCCGTCTCCAGCTGGGTCCGCCTCAAGGATCTGCACGAGCATGGACACGGCCGAGTGGTCACAACCAATTGTACAACTGTGTATGTCTGACAACATCACATCAGTTGGTGCTACAAGTATGCTTTGATGCGCCATAATTATAATAAAAGAATGGGGAAAAAATGGCAGGAGTAAGCTCAATTGACTTGATAAAGGTTAAATTGATCCGGGGGCCTGGGTTTAGCATGTAATCCGACGCGAGGACCCGCATTGCTGCATTCATCAGCGAGCGAGCCCGCATTTCGGCACTGACCAACGCAAGGGCCCGTCGGCAACTCTCGCTACTCGAGGTTGCTGGCTGTCCTGCCGGTTGGGAACTCCTCGTCGTGATAAGCGCTCGGCCCGCTGCATGTGTCAGCAGATCGGTAGCGCAATCGAGACTAGTTGTAGAAAAAAAAAACGAAAACAAATGTGAATCAGAGATGCAAACCCACGAAATACATTGCGTTTTACAATCAAACCCATCTTTGTGAATAGAGAAGTTTCCTATAACCTTCCTAACCACTTGCCGCGACACTAGGCGTCAGCGCCAGGTCAGCGTGTGACAACAGTCACAAGTTAGAGACAAAACTGCAAGGGTCTGGGTTGGGACACGAACAGAGTGTCAGGAAACTCAAACTGAATATAATTGCAGAGAGAGAATGACAACTGAGCAACAATCAGCCTAAATAGTTGCTGGCCGCCTAGAGTCGCTAGAGGCGGCGGTATTTTCGTACCTACTCAAACTGACCTAAAACCACAGTTTTGGCCGTAACTCACTACTCATGTGTCAGAATCACACATTGTCTGCACCAGAACGTGCAGAACGATGAGCTCTACGCAACGGACCCATGCATGGTGGGTTTGCATCATCTAGACACGAATAGCAAGCAAAACAAGGAAATCGGCCAAAATGACCTGTCCACCGAGAAAACTCTAGAGCACTCTGAACTGCACTGAGAGCACCCATAAATGTACGAGTGCAGTACCGAGACGTCAGCGTGTGCTTTCCACGACTGGAAGCACACCAAAGTCGCAGGTCTCCTCATCGCACCGGTACAGGCTACCGGGTGCGTGGGTCTCGACCACCGAGAAAATTCCAACAACGGCGGACCAGACAGTCAGGCTGTAGAGACGCATCATCTGCGTCACACCTGTCATGGCGTAGCTTCTAGATGAGTCCCTGGACGATCCAGAGTCCCGTCGGGTCGTCACGATCTCCAATGCGGCCGCCGCTCACCATGAGTTCCAGGTGCACCCGTAGCTGCCACGGTCATGGCTCGTGACGGGTGGAAGCCACACACACCAACACTCCCCCTTGGCTGACACATCCGTCAACACCACAATGGCTGAGCAAAGGTAGGACAGAATGGCTCGGGCAATCAATCATGGCGAGCACCGATCAAGCATACCACAGCACAGGGTCTCCTCGTGACAATGGTGCATCCCACCAAGTGCCCGGGTCTCGACCATGCAAGAAGTCAATCACACACCTACGTGTCAAACATCATGCAAGAGATGCAGAGAAATAAGGTCTCCTCGTGACCTAGGAAAATGTCTCGGGTGTCCGGGTCTCGACCAAACCATGCATGGATCATACATAACAGATGAAGGCAATGGGTCTCCACGTCACACCGGTAGCACTCACCAGGTGCGCGAGTCTCGACCACCATAACCTCAACCATATCATCGTGCCACACCCCAAGTAACCTCATTGTCCTCAAGAGAGTGTCAGGCCAAAGCCCACACACCAATACTCCCCCTGGGCTGCAGAGGCTGACAGCACAAGCAAAGCTGATGGCCGCGCCTAACACAATCCCTCAGGAGGGAGCATGGCTCCCCCATGGCCACACACCCCTGAAAAACAGTAGTAAGGGTGACGATGATGCTGGTCGGATGAGCTCGCACATAGCCTCACCCTGAAGCGCAGTCGTCACTGTCGTCGTCGTCGTCGCTGTCGTCGTCATCGCTGTCGTCACCTGCTGCTATGACTGGTGCAGCGCTGAGGGCCTCCTCCAACTGCATCACCTGTTGTATGCCTGCCAGCTGCTGAGCTGCACACCGCCACTCGGACTCTGCAGCGTCGAGACGCGTGTACAGCTCGTCGAGCTCTGCTACAGCTGTCGACCGGGTGGCTGCATCTGCGGCATGTAGGCGGTCAGTTGCAGAACGAACCTGACGGTGGACCTCGATCGCGTGTGCGTCGGCACGAGCCACGGCGTCCTGCAGCCTAGCCGCCTCATCGCGTAGGTCAACCGTCGAATCATCTGTCGCCTGGCCACCAGCTGCTGGCAGGGCGTCAACACCAGACAACGTGTCGACATCTGCAGCGTCTGCATCTGCAAGAGGTGCTACTGTAGAGGCACCGGCTGCTGCTGGCACACCTGTCACTCGGCCGTCGACTCCTGGTCGGACGTCGGCATCTGTTGGTGAATCTGCCTCTGCTGCATCGTCGTCGTCATCGGGAGCCCGTACAGTGTCCCGGGGCTCCTCCCAACCCCTAGTACGCAACCAATCGTCCACCTGTCGCTGAGCGTCCGCCCGTCTCCGACGTGCATCCTGTAAAGTCCTCTCAGCTGCCTCAAGACGCGTGTGCACATCCTCCACGCACTCCTCGGCAGCCTGACGTGCTGGAACATCCGTAGTGTAACAACGGCTGCTGGCCTCTCGGAGCTCGGCCATGAGACCCTGCACGTGCGCCTCCGCACGAGCCACATCTACCTCCTGCTCGTCGACCGCCGAGCGCAGGCGCTCGGGTACGGGAACTGTAGCTCGGACGTGTGTAGGTGTGTCGTCGGCTGGAACCGCCATGGTGTGAGGGATGCTGGTCAGGGCAGCCATGAGCCGGAGGTCTGCAGCTCGCTCTGCATCCTCCACGGCAGATGCACCTGTAGGGGTGACTGCTGTAGGCTCAGCTGATGCCGCGGACACAACCGCCACTCGGCTGTCAACAGTGTGGACCACGGTAACAGCTGCTCCTGCACGGGCGGTCGCTACTGAAGCATCCACTGATATCACCTCCTCCAACTGTCGGCGCAAGTCCGACCGTCTCCACACTGTACCGTGGAACGTCCACTCAGCAGCCTCGAGACGCGTGTACACATCCTCGACGTCTACTGCTGCTAAGTGGCGACCCGCGGCATCTGCAGTGCTCCAACGTGTGCTCGCTGCACGTAGCTCAACATGAGGTCCTGTAGGTGCCTGTCCGCACGTGCCACTGCATCCTCCTGGTCGCGAAGCGCAGAGTGTAAATGCTCGAGCGTAGGGGCCCGCTCGACTGCTGGTGCATCAGCTACTGCTCGAGCTGCATCCTCCGCGACGGCTGCGCCTCCAAAGACAGCTACCGTAACGGCACCGGTCATAGCAGAAGTGCTAGCAACCTCGACGTCTAAAGCCTCTCCGGGAACCCCCTCCGCATTTGTATCTGCAATGGCTAATGCTGAGACTGAGGGAACGTCTACCCCTGCGGAGTCTGTACCGGCTGCTACAGGAGCGACGACCATCGTAGTGTCTGCACCAACAAGCGCGTCCACTGCCGGCGTCCCGTCGGTAGCAGTGACTGCAACTGCTGCTACTGTCACGACGTCAATGGCTGCCGACACACCCATTGCCTGGACGTCTGCTCCACATGTGCCGGCTGTCACCGCTGCTGCTACTACTGCCCGATCCACTGGAACTGCCACACCTGCCTCTGTGGTCGTGGTCTCTGCTACGTCAACTGCAGTCTCCATCTCCATCTCCATCTCCATCTCCACGTCTGCCTCCAACTCCGCGTCAGACCACTCGTCCGTCTCCGACTCCACGTCGGACCACTCCTCGGATGTCTCGTCCTCACTGAGAGCGCCCTGTCGTGAAGCACCGTCTGTCGCATCCCTCCTGCACTCTCCGGTGGTCGTCGGCGGACACTCCATCCCCCCCTCGACCGACGCACCGGTAGAAGCTGCGAAGGGATGCCGCACCAACCCTACAACTGGGGACGAGGGAGTCATCTCCGTGGNATGCTGAGACTGAGGGAACGTCTACCCCTGCGGAATCTGTACCGGCTGCTACAGGAGCGACGACCATCGTAGTGTCTGCACCAACAAGCGCGTCCACTGCCGGCGTCCCATCAGTAGCAGTGACTGCAACTGCTGCTACTGTCACGACGTCAATGGCTGCAGACACATCCACTGCCTGGACGTCTGCTCCACATGTGCCGGCTGTCAGCGCTGCTGCTACTACTGCCCCATCCACTGGTACTACCACACCTGCCTCTGTGGTCGTGGTCTCTGCTACGTCAACTGCAGTCTCCATCTCCATCTCCATCTCCATCTCCATCTCCACGTCTGCCTCCAACTCCGCGTCAGACCACTCGTCCGTCTCCGACTCCACGTCGGAACACTCCTCGGATGTCTCGTCCTCACTGAGAGCGCCCTGTCGTGAAGCACCGTCTGTCGCATCCCTCCTGCACTCTCCGGTGGTCGTCGGCGAACACTCCATCCCCCCCTCGACCGACGCACCAGTAGAAGCTGCGAAGGGATGCCGCACCAACCCTACGATTGGGGACAAGGGAGTCATCTCCGTGGTGACGTCTGCCACTGCTACGACTGCTGCTGCCTCTTGGGCACGTCTCGCCAAATGTGTCGTCCGCTGCCTCGCGTGCCGAGTGCGAGCGCGACGACGCTGAGCTGAAGTGACTACCACAGAAGCGGAGGGGTCAACGGTCGGGATGACTCCAACTGACTCTAGCACAGAGCGGAGGGCGTCAGATGTGGAGCTAAGGTCGGGAGGCATGGCATCGTCAGGTGATGACACTGACGGAGGTGAGGATGACGAGGAGGAAGATGTAGATGTCTGTAGCGGCATGGTGGCAACGGCCCGCTCAGAGACCACATGGTCTGTGAGCTGTTGCACCATGCGCTTCAGACCCTGGAGCTCGGCATACAACACCGCCATAGCTCCACTGAGGGGTGGCATAGTGTCGGCCGACGTCTCTGAGTTAGATGGTGAAGAAGAAGGGCGGAGCTGTATCCAGGGCGGTCGCCACCCGGCAGGGCGCTGATGACACTGGCGCCAGCCATGGTGCCTATCGCCACAATGATAGCAGGCAAAGTCGTTAGACGCCTGAGGCGTGTGCCACGGCTGCAAACGCCACTGTGGATGCGGCGCCTACCACACATACATTGCCAGTGCCAACCACGGCGCCGGCTGCGCTCCCTGCCACGCCAGTCTGCTCATCTCTGGAGCTTGGCGTAGGTGAGTGCACAGGGCACTCGCTCCCGCTGGCACAAAGCCACAAGGGGAGATCGGCGATCGAAGCACAGTCTCTCAGACGTGTTGCGACGCCGTCACGAGGACGGCCACCACCAAGCTAGTGGTGCGCTATTGTGCGACTGCTACGCGATTGCTATGTAGCTATCGCGTGGCTACCGCTATGTGCGACCTCAAGTCGCCTATGGTGCTGTTGCTGCTGTCGCTGCTGCCTACGACCGTCGTTAACGGCGACGACGGTGGTCCTCGCCACACTTCCTGCGGTTGTTAACGCCGCTGGTGGTTCCGCTACGGCTGGGACTGTTGCTGCTGCACCGGTTGTCGTCACCAACCGACGACTTTAACCCCCGGCCACCTCCCCTTTTTTTTTTCTCTCTCGAGTGCTCCACTCGTGTTCCCCTTTTTTTCATTCCTTTTTTTTGTTGTTGTTGGGGCCACCTCCTCGGGTGCCCCTTTGGGGGTTGTTCTGGGGTGCCCCAGTCAAGGACCCCCCTCTCTATCCTCTCCCCCTCGGTTTTTTTTTTTTGTGTGTGCAGGCTCGAGCCTCGCCTCGAGCGAGCTCGTTGAGCGAGCTTGCTCGGAGAGCTCGCCGATCGGCGAGCTCGCCCGTGGGCGAGCTCCTCAACGCCCCCCCCCTTTCCGGACGAGCCCGTCGTAGCAGGAAGCTGCCGTGCAGCTTCCTGCTGCTGCAACGATGACGGGGGCAGCTACAGCTGCTCCTGCGGCTGTTGCGCCTGCTCCTGCTGCCTCTGCGCCTACTCCTGCTGCCTCTGCGCCTACTGTGCCTACGCGAGCACCTGCAACAGCAGCTGCGCAGCTGCGTGCGCACCTATTGCAGCAGCTGCGCAATGCTATGCTGAGCAGCAGCGCTGCAGCACTACTGCGACCTGCGGCTGCGCGTGATGCTGCTGCTCTGCTGCTGCTCGCTGCTGCTGCTCGCTATTGCTGCTCGCTGCTGCTGTTACTGCTCGCTGCCGCTTGCTGCTGCTGTTGCTTGCTGCCGCCTGCTGCTGCTGCTCGCTGCTCGCTGCTGCTGCTGCTGNCCTAGAACCTTCCTAACCACTTGCCGCAACACTAGGCGTCAGCGCCAGGTCAGCGTGTGACAACAATCACAAGTTAGAGACAAAACTGCAAGGGTCTGGGTTGGGACACGAACAGAGTGTCAGGAAACTCAAACTGAATATAATTGCAGAGAGAGAATGACAACTGAGCAACAATCAGCTTAAATAGTTGCTGGCCGCCTAGAGTCGCTAGAGGCGGCGGTATTTTCGTACCTACTCAAACTGGCCTTAAACCATAGTTTTGGCCGTAACTCACTACTCAGGTGTCAGAATCACGCACTGTCTGCACCAGAACGTGCAGAACGATGAGCTCTACGCAACGGACCCATGCATGGTGGGTTTGCATCATCTAGACACGAATAGCAAGCAAAACAAGGAAATCGGCCAAAATGACCTGTCCACCGAGAAAACTCTAGAGCACTCTGAACTGCACTGAGAGCACCCATAAATGTACGAGTGCAGTACCGAGACGTCAGCGTGTGCTTTCCACGACTGGAAGCACACCAAAGTTGCAGGTCTCCTCATCGCACCGGTACAGGCTACCGGGTGCGTGGGTCTCGACCACCGAGAAAATTCCAGCAACGGCGGACCAGTCAGTCAGGCTGTAGAGACGCATCATCTGCGTCACACCTGTCATGGCGTAGCTGCTGGATAAGTCCCTGGACGATCCAGAGTCCCGTCGGGTCGTGACGATCTCCAATGCGGCCGCCGCTCACCATCAATTCCAGGTGCACCCGTAGCTGCCACGGTCATGGCTCGTGACGGGTGGAAGCCTCACACACCAACACGAATGACTGCTGCATACCATATATTTAAACGGGTCTCGCCGATGGAGAACCCAAGGGCTTGTGACAATTGTGGACTTCGCCGGATTGCCATTCTGACAAGCAGGAGCCGCTCGAAGGGCCCTGACGTCGCTGACACTAAACGGCAGGGCTCCACCGTTGGTGAGATCGGCCGTCGTGGGCCGCTTGGTTGACGAAGGAGCGAAACGGGCTGCCTTATGGAACCGTTTTGTAAAACAGGGCCCTGAGGTCGAACTGCCCCTTGATAAATTGCTTCACTAGAAGTGTAACGGAAGGGCCTGGTATGATTGCATTATTATGTTTGGGTAGTAAGATTCGCTATCTACACCTTTATCTCAATGCATTTTGTTTGTGAGATGTCTAGAAAAGGCGTCGAGGAATTCACACCTTTTGGTGGAGAAATTAAATGGTGCCATTGTGTGGGGAGCTTGCTAAAACAACACCATTATGGTCTCCTTTAATCGAATCATGGCCCCTTTTCTAAGATTATGGCATGCATGTTGGTGTGTAGGCTTTGGCTTGACACTCTTTTGAGGACAATGAGGTTACTTGGGGTGCGCCACCATGCTAGGGTCGAGGTTACGCTGGTCGAGACCCACGCACCCATTGCCTATATATGTTATGCATGATCCATGCATGGTGTAGTCGAGACTTGGACACCGGAAGACATTTTCCGGGGTCACGAGGAGACCTTGTTTCTCTGTCGCTATTGCATGATGTTTGACATGTGTTATGCAAGATCCATGAGAAATTGCTAGGAAGTTTCCTAACCTTGCTGCTACTGATGTGGCGACACTGTCCAGTCAGCTAGCGCACTAGCAAGCAAGCAGGTGCAAGAAACAGCAAGGATCAGGCTAGGGAGACGCGCAAAGTCTCATAAGCTCCAATAGCTTAGTAATGCAGAGAGAAATGACATCTGACAAGCACACAGCATAAATACCTACTGCGGTACACGGCGGGTGACGCACGCGGCAGTGTCAGTTTGTCCTAAAACCGGCTCAAAACCATTGTTTTGGCCGCAACTCTGCGCACAGGCATCCAAACGCAACACCATCTGAACCTAGAGATGCAGAATCTCGAGCTGGACGCTGCGACTGGTCACACGCACAAGTCCGACATCGATCGGTGGACGGACAATGCAAAACATGCAAATCGGCTTGAGAGCCAGTCCACCGAGAAAACTCTAGCACCTGCAGAAAAACTACAGAGCACCCCAACAAGCACCCGGGACGTCGTGGCAACCGTCTGGCAGTTGCTGGTGGCTGGATCCACCAACCGTCAGTGCTCCGGCGCCAGCTGGGCCCGCATCAGGGATCTGCACGAGCATGGACACGGCCGAGTGGTCACAGTAAGCTGTACAAATGGACGGAAAAAACTCACAGCACAACACTCCCCCATGACCCGATGGTACGCATGTCCATACACGCGCATAACTGACACAGGTGCATAAGAAGATGCTCAACAGTCCATGCTCACACACCCCACTCTCAGCCACTCTCAGGCAAGGGGTGTAGCCCGACAGAACGAATGGCCACCATGAACTTTCCACACGCAAGTGCCTTGGTCAAGAAGTCAGCCCGCTGCATGTCCGTGCCGACCCAGATGATGGAGATCACCTGTCGCTCCACAAGATCACGCACAAAGTGATGCTCAACAGCAATGTGCTTCGTGCGTGCATGAAACACACCAGAGTTCTCTGCAATGGCATGAGCCCTCTGGTTGTCACAGCGCAGAACGATGCAAGGCACAGACTGACGCAACTCACGAAATAGACGCTGCAGCCACACCGCCTCAGCAGCCCCAGCCCCTAAAGCAACATACTCAGCCTCTGATGAGCTACGTGCGATACAACCATGCTTGCCACTACGCCAAGACACAGCGGTGCCACCAAGTAGGAACACGTAGCCTGTCCGACTGCGCCCATCACGACTCCACGCCCAATCACTGTCTGTGTAGCCATCGACTACCACCGAACACTGCCGTCGAAAGCAGAGTCCGAGGTACGGTGTGGACACCACGTACCGCACCACTCGCACAGCCGCATGAAGGGCTCTCGCCCGAGGACACTGTGAAAACTGTGCAAGGAGGTTGACGGCAAAGGCAATGTCGGGTCGTGTGGTAGTGGCCAAGTACATCAAGGAGCCAATCAGGCGCAAGTACAGGGTCACGTCCACTGTCTCCCTCAGGTCTGCGGGGTCATTCACCTTCAGAGCATCCTGCCCGTCAGGTGTGATGGGGGTGGAGGCTGTAGTAACTGCACCCAGGAGGTCAGCAAACCGCTCCCCCACAACGGGGGCGTAACGTGCCTGATGCAACAAGAGTGTCCGTCGCTGACGATCACGCACGATCTCCATCCCGAGAAACACAGCTGCAGGACCAAGGTCATTCATCCTATAGGCAGCCTGGAGAACTGCCTTGGCCTCCTTCACGGCCTCCATAGAAGGAGACGCAATCAGGAGGTCGTCCACGTAGACCAGGATGGCGGTGAAGCTCTCAGCTGTCCGTCTGAGAAAGAGGGACGGGTCAGCGTCACTCTGTACGTAACCGGCACGTGTCAGTGTACCAGTGATCTCCAAGTTCCAGCACCTCGGTAACTGTTTCAGGCCGTACAAGGCCTTGCGCAAGCGCCAGACCTTGTCACCGACCTCGAATCCAGGTGGCTGGACCATGTAGATCTTCTCCTCTAAGGTGTCATGGAGGAACGCGTTGTTCACGTCCATCTGGTGCAGCTCCCAGTCGTGGTGAGCAACAACCCCGAACAGAGCGCGAGCGGTGGTCATGCGGCCAACGGGTGCAAACGTGTCAGTGAAATCTACTCCCTCAACCTGCGAGAACCCCTTGGCCGTCAAGCGAGCCTTGTAGCGATCCAGTGTGCCATCAGGCTTCACCTTCTTGCGAAAGACCCACTTGGCCTGTACAGCCTTCCGCCCAGGCGGGAGGTCGACNCACGGATAGCTCTCAGCTCATCCTCACAAGCAGCACGCCACAGGTCTGCATCGTGAGCTGAGAGTGCCTCCTTCAACGTGCCTGGATCAGGCATCGTCGAGGGAGTGCTCCGGGTGGCTAAGACAAACGCCTCCGGACTCGGTCTGACCACGACAAGGTCGGCTGCGGCATCGCAAGCGACCAAGAACTCTCGAGAGACCAACTCGTGGCCGACAGGACATGCTGGGTGCACCTCAGTGTAGTCTGCCTGGACACTCAGGCCAAGGGCCTTCGTGCCAGGCTCGCCACTCTGAACACTACGAGTCGGGCGTCTGGGCGATAGTCAGCAGTCCGCTGAGCCCTAGAGGCCAATGGTCGAAGGCGACCACCGGGCTCGCGGGAGTAGCCCGATGCAACGCTCACCTCAGGCTGTGGGGAAGGCTGCTGAGCCAGAGTCGTAGGGGATATGGGTGCATGCACGGGAGTGGGTGTGACGAAGGGGACTGACACTGGTACGGGATCAGGTGTGCCAGAGGGGACCGACACTGGTACGAGATCGGGTGTGCCAGAGGGGACCGACACTGGTACGAGATCGGGTGTGCCAGAGGGGACCGACACTGGTACGAGATCGGGTGTGCCAGAGGGGACCGACACTGGTACGAGATCGGGTGTGCCAGAGGGGTCTGACACCGGCACGGGATCAGGTGTGCCAGAGGGGATTGACGCTCGTACGGGATCAGGTGTGGCACGAGGGACCGGCACAGGCGCGAGATCGGGTGCACCAGAGGGGTCTGACACCGGCACGGGATCAGGTGTGCCAGAGGGTACTGATGAGGTGACTAGACCCACAGCCACGATGGCCGGATCGTCAGCAGCCGGAGACCGGACCACAGGTGAGGAGGCCCGGCCGGATCCATCCGCAGGACTAGACTCCCCCATCCGCCAGGAGGCCACACAAGTAGGAACGTGGTCGGCGGCCAGCGACAGAATGCTGGACAAGTCGCGGTAGATGAGAGCCTCAAAGAAGAGAGCATCTCGAGACTCGACAATGCGATGGCGAGCAGGGTCCCAAAAACGCTAGGCCTTCGACCGCGGCGAGATGCCGAGGAAGGTACACATGCATCCCCGAGGTGAGACCTCAGACCCCTACTGATCCTCGGTGTACCAGACACAGGCGAGGGACCCCCAAACGCGAGCGAGACGGAGATCAGCACGATGGCCGAACCACAACTCGTACGGTGTGACATGGTCTGGGAGTGGACCATGCGGCAAGCGGTTCCAGACCCACGTCATGTACGAGAAGCCCTCAAAGGCAAAGGACTCCGGTAGACCGCACTTAGACCACATAGCGCGAACCGCATCCTCCATGGTGCGGTTCCAACGCTCAGACACACCGTTCTGTTGTGGTGTAGCAGGGGCGGAAAGCTGGTGAAAGATATCGTGCTCGGCAAAGTAGGCATCCATCTCGCCCAAGAACTCGCCACCACGATCTGAGCGGAATGTGTGCAGGGTGTGACGAGACTGACGCTCAGCCATCACAAGCCACAGGCGGACCGCCAATGCGGCATCGCTCTTGTGGCGGAGGCTGTAGACCCACCGCATCCGGGTGAAGTCATCAGTCAGGGTGAGAACATATCGACCCCGATCAGAGAGGGACTCGACTGGGAGAGGACCGAGAAGGTCCGAGTGGACCAACTCTAGTGGGCGCAGTGCCCGGGAGGAGGAGTCAGGGTAAGAGCAGCGATGCATCTTACCCTGGGCGCAAAAAAGACAGTCGGTGTTGGGCGGCTTCTCAAAGGAAGCTGCGTCAAGACCGAGGGCTGGCTGAGTGCGAATGAGCTTGGACACAATGTCCGAGCTCACATGGCAGAGGCGACGATGTAACAAGCGCTGGTGCTCAAGGGAGAGAACACCAGTGACAAACACTCGCGCAGAGGAGAGAGGTGGAGAAGAGACATAGGGAGTGCAACGAGACACACGATACAGGTCATCAACGACAGAGGCACGAAGCACGATGGCGCGTGTGTCAAGAGCAGTCACTGTGGCAGAGTCAGCAGAGTGCTCACCAGTGAGACCCATCCTGGTGCATGCACGAACAGAGAGCAGGCTGAGCTCAAGAGCAGGGACAAAGAGCACATCAGAAATGTACAAGGGGCCAGACGGACCATCAAACCGCACAACTCCAACTCCCTGCACAGGCAACAACTGACCAGACCCTGTGCGAACAGACCGAATGGACGCAACGGGACCGAGCACAACGAAGTCACTACGACGACAGGTCATGTGATGGGTGGCCCCTCAGTCAATAATCCAGGTGCCACCCGGCTCACGACCAGGTGTCGACACTGAGCAACGTGCCACAGAACACTCTGCCTCTGCTGGACGCTCAGCAGAGGACCCGGGACAATGACGAACAACACGGATCTGTGACTCGTCAAGCCAGTCGGTACTGTCAGGTCCATCCTCATCGCAAGCCATCATAGCTCCACCACAAGCATCATCACGAGCAACAGATGTAGTAAGACAAGATGTATCGAGACCACTCGGCTGTGATAACATACTCGCACCTCCCTGAGTACGAAGCGCCAGCAGCTGACGAAGCTCCGCGATCGTGCGATCCCGAGGGTCCACATCACCACTGCCGCCTGATGAAACGGATGCGTCTGCTGCACTCGTGGTCGCGGCGCGTCCAGTCCATGTGTCAGTCGAGGAAATCCGCTGCGTGTGCGCCGCCTGAAGGCCGCGCATGATCCGAGTCCAGTCAAGGGGCTGCTCACACTCCGTGTAGCGGTGAGCGCCTCCATAGTTGTAGCAATGGACAGAACGTCCACTGCCACTACTCGCCGGCTGCTGCTGCTGCTGCTGCTGTCCCTTCCCACGTCGCTTCTTCCCCTTCTTCCCCAGTGCGGCCGCTGCAATGCCCTGAGTGTGGCCGCTCGGTATAGAGGAGGAGGAGGAGGAAGCGGTGGAGGTGGGACTGGTGAGCAGGGACAGAGGCGTAGGAGGGGTCGTAGTCACTGCTGCAACAAGTGGACTCTGCTTATGGGCGATGGCAGCCTCATGAGCCGATGTGGCCTGGATGAAGTAGCGATGGGCCCAAGGAAGCAGCTGTAGTGACTCTGACAACTCAGAGAGAGCCACACGATCGAAGCTTGTAAAGAGCTTCACGTGGTCCAAATGCGCCCCCATCATGATGGTGTCGAGTGCCCACAACTGCGTCCCGCCACCGGTCCCAAGGCGCGTGTAAAGGCGCATCGCACGCCTCCAGTAGTCAGCTGCAAGCTCCGTGGGACCCTGA
>SZWC01001289.1:109746-121456 GCA_023375785.1 Penium margaritaceum | reverse complement strand
TCTCTCTCTCTCTCTCCCTCTCTCTCTCTCCCTCTCTCTCTCTCTCTCTCTCTCTCTCTCTCTCTCTCTCTCTCTCTCTCTCTCTCACTCACTCACTCTCTACAATTAATGGTAGCACTCTCCTCACTGTTATCTGGCCATCTGCACAAGAGGTTTCGCCCCTACACCTGGTATTTCCATATCATCCTGCAATAATCAAGCTCATCATCTCTCTCAGCCACCACTCTCTTGCCTTTGCTGCTGCTGCTCCTAACAATGCTTTGATGTTAGAAGTTGTTGAGCCTTTGGCTGAGATTGGATCTCAGGAGTCTGGACTTGAGATGTGCAATGTGTCCTGTGTTCCTCCTTTCTCCTCTCATGTCTCTCTCTGTAGATTTGACTCATTAGAAGTCACACTCATCGAGCCGCCATCCGCATACTCCACCACTCACCACAAGCACTTCCTCCTCATCCATGATCGAGTCTCTCAGCACTGCACTTTCCTCTCTTTACGCACACTGAAAGGAGTCGTTCTTGCACTGAAGGAGTGCTTACAAGGACAGATCAGAAACTTCGAGACACCACCTTGCCTCATCATCAGCAACACCTTATATCCACCAATGCACTCTGTCCTGAGTGACTACTGCATGCAAACTGATGTGCTTCTTACGACTGCCTCTGCTCATAGCAGAAATCTAACAAATCACCTGCTACAGGAAGCGGATTGGTTCATGAAAATCCATCACATCTCCTCTCAGCTCTTGGATTGCTTGTCTACGTAGAGTTGTAACAGCTCAGAATCTGCGTAACTCCAAGCATGGCCTTAGTCCAAGATTCTAGTGATTTTGTGACCGAAACTGCTCTCCTTCATAGGGAAACACATCCCCTTGACAAGAAATAGCATTAGAGCCAAAGAACTACCCCTCACTGATGACCGAGTATTTATGCACAGCACTTACCACTCTTGCTCCCACTGCACTTAACTCTTCCGCCCAGTCCTTGCTCCACTGTAAAAAATTCCTCTCCTCAATTTACAACCTGGTCTTAGGCGACCACCTCCTCCGAAACCGCTCAAATCTCTCTACCTTGTACCTCAACAAGGGCAGGTCTCCCATCAGTACAATTCAAATTTTGCACCCTTCTCCCGTTCTGGGGGGTGTGTCAAGATTGTATCGGAGATCTCTTCGAGGGGTACAGGTTCTGAGAAGAATAAAGAGTGACCGCACAGGATCACCTTCGAAGATATACCACGAAGCACTAATGGTCTCATGACCAACCATCGTGCGAACCTCGTCAAAGTAAGCCAACGCCTTCATGCGAAATGGTCAAGGCGACTGCACCTTCAAAGATAGCCTCTGTCACTCCTCAATGTGTGCAGCTAGAAAAGCCGGTATCCCCCATCGTGGCCTCGCGGGACTTCTCTTGTATCACGTCCGTATTGCCACCAAACTTGCTTACGCCTGCTCATCAAAGTGCACTTAAGTTAGACCACAACTATTTGTAATGCTTGCAATACTCTAGTAATCCATTGGATTCATCCTCAAGGCTTGCCCTCTGGGCCACCTCCAGGTCCACTCCCAACATGGCACTCAACATTGTTGAGAGCATTGGCTCTCAACGCCCGTGCTCTCACACTGCGCCCAGTTTATCTCTGCTGATGTCACTCTTACATCATCAATTCTCGCACCCACAAGGAAGTGCCTCACCTCCAGTCTGGTGCTGCGTCCACACTCACAATACTCGGCCTACTCACTGCTCGTACGACTGTGCCGCACCCAGTTTTCTCCACTCCATCATCTTTTTCTGCTCCCTTTTCTGTAGCCACTTCCTCTATGCTTCTACCCGTGCTTCTACCCCATTCAACAGCCCGTCCAAGTGACAGCCTGCACCCATCAAGCAGAAGCACTTGCAATGTTCTGACAATATGTGCCATGGTCTGGTCACTATACTAAGTTCTTCTTCTAGTGCCATTTTCTGACTAGATATGCACATTCTTCTCTGAATATGTAATGTTTACAATGTCATTTTCACTTGTAGAAGGAAGTAGCCAGTTGCACAAGATTTATTGTCATTTATGATTCTATAATCTAGCCTCCATTGAAACTAATTCAACACCCTCACCTGTATTCCTATTCCCTTCCATTGTAAGTGCAGCACCATTGTGGATACTTGAGTACTACATCAAGTATGACTGCGCACAGTGCCAAGCAACAAGGCGTGCTTACTTCTGTTAAAAATCATACGACAAGGGCTATGCTACCATTTGTCACAAGGGGTTGAAGAACGACATTTGCAACAAGAAGAAGTTTAGGATGTGGGGGTATTCGAATGCAGTTGACATTACAGATGTGTGTAGTAGAGTTGACATTGACCAAGAATTATGTATTGTACTTTGATTTTGGTAAACTAAGATTTTACACACAGTATTCCTTCTCTGCTCTCCCATCCCCTGGGAGTGACATTCTGAATCCAAGGAAACAAACGGCTTGGATAACCATAGAGTCTAGTGCATGATAAGTAAAACAACTCTCCTCGCAGGTCACAGAATTTACTACAAGCATCTGAGTAACAATGTATTCCTTTGTTATGGAGTGAGACTCCCTCATCGATTACGTGCTAAACCAATCTTCTAGATGCTGGCACCAACATATGGAAAACTTCATGGCACAACTCGACTTCAAGCACTGTGAGTCGGATCACATTCTGTACGTGCGTCATGACAAGAAGCTCCATTAGATCATCGCACTCTACGTGGACGACTTAACTTTGTGCTTGACAGACCTGCCGAGCCTATAGCAGCTGAAAAAGCAGCTGATCAGCAGATTCTAGATGTCGGAAATGGGGGAGCTTGAGTGCCACCCCAGGAAGAGCATCATGTGGAACTGGAGGGCGCGCACGCTTGAGCTGGGACAGATCAAATACATGGCCGCGGTGGTGAGGCGGAAGGGCATGGAGGACTCCAACAAAGTTGGCAGTCCCGTCTCCACAACCTGTGAACTGAGTGCGGCGATGGCACCGTAGACAAAATAAGAGTAGGAGGATATTACAGGGGTGCCCCACCAATCAGCGGTGGACAGCCTCATGTATGCCATAGTGGTGACTCGACCAGACTTGGTCTACGCGGTGGGCCAAGTGTGCAGATATGTGGCCGACTCAGGACCACTACAGTGGAAGGCAGCCAAATGCATTCTTTGCTACCTGTAGGCGATGCAACACGTGTGCGTGAGGTTTGACGGCAAAGGGCGGTCCGACCCTTAGTGTCTGGTCTGCTACACGGATGCAGACTACGCTGGCAATGTGGACAAGCGGAAGTCCGCATCCGCCTACATGGTGCAGCGGCCTCGTGGTGCAGCAGAAAGCAGGACTGTATGACCACCTCCACAGTAGAGTCAGAGTGCATTGCGTTGGCCAAAGCAGTCAAGGAAGCGGTGTGGCTCCGCATGTTGGTCGGGGAACAAGACGTGGCACAGCAAGAGCCAATGGTGGTGTAAGAGGACAACACCAGTGCTATCTCGTTGACCAACAACCCGACACAGCACAGGAGGACGAAGTACATCGACATGTGCTATCATTACGCATGGGATATGGTGGAGAAGGGCCTGGTGATGCTGAAGCACTACAATACGCACTACATGCTTCCAGATTGCTTGACCAAAGCGCAACCAGTGGGCCGCCGCGTGGCCGGACTTGGGATGGCCAGTTGTGCAGGGCTGGAGGACGCAGCGGAAGATGAGTGAAAGCAAGCAGGAGCAGTGGACATGGAAGGTGCAAAGGGGGGTTTTTTCCCTTAGCATGCCCGGGTGAGGCGCCGAGAGGCGTCAACAAGCCACTAGAGGGGGAAAGATCCTTGCATTATATTCTAGTTGCCTGCATAGTGCTCCAAGTCCAGATTGGATTGAAGTTTCTCAAATTTGACAAGTTGTTGAATCCGGTACGACTTGAGTTACCGGTATCGGACAAGTAAACAAGAGAGATATGAGCTTCCAAAGTTGGGGTGTACGCGGTGGCTTGGGGAGTTAGCCGTGATTTTACTGCCAGTAGAAAATGTGCCGAGATGAATAGAAAAAATACATCTCGGAAATTTCACTCAAAAGACTGCCGAGTTATTCTAGTGGATAATCTGCCAGATTCAGAAGTACAATTTGTTACTAGGGGACTTGGCCAAAATCCTGGCTCGGAGCCCGAGACTCTGTAGTACATTTTGTTACTTAGGGACTTTGTAAAAAATCCGACTGTAGGTCCGCGGACAGGTTTTGAACCGTGTCAATCCCATCACCAAACTCGATAATAAACTCATCGAAATGCACCCCAAAAGAACATGGGGTACCTCCACAATGCGTGGGGACTTCCATGTCTACGAAAGGGCATTTCGATGGGTCTTTGATGTGCAGAAGCGTCACGGCTGGCGGGTACCACGCACACCGTTAACGGAGCGGCTGAATTGGTAGGTTGCGCTTTGGCTGACATAGTGGGAGCTACGATGAACCAAATCACATACAGTTTGGTGTGTTGAAAAGCTTGAGAGTAGCCCTATAAATCATCAGCTCATGTCCATGTCCAAAAGCTAACACAAAATGCCGTTATTCTCTATGAAAATGTGATTGTCTCACAACTCTGTCCAACTCCCACAAACATAGCATGAGGCGACCAGAAAGCTCATGCTTAGACTCAGAATTTGCACAAAAGACAGCCGTGAACACAGAAAAGACCTGTTGGCCCACGTTGGAATTGCCACCACACATTTTTCTGACACGTACACCCTCCACATCGGCTGTTGCATACAGAGACACAAAACGTTGACGATGAGGAGACATGTGATGTCAAGCTGTTGTATCCAACAACCATTCATGCACAAGCAATGCGGCCGATGTGGTGATTTTCGTGTGCGCAAGGCGCGGACCTGGCCGTGACAATGCTGTGGTCTAGGGAGGGAATATGGCAGGGGTAACCTCCATCCCATCAGCAGTCTGTGATGTCGTCATGTCGTTGTGCACGCGCTGGACCCACGGTGAGATGGACATTGGAGTGGTCGCAAAAGGAGGCATGCAGTCCATGGACCGCATAGTACCCAGGTGGTGTGGGCATCTACTTCAAGGACTTCTACTGGAGCTGCTGCTCTGGCTGCTGCGGAGGCAGCAGTCCAAAGGTGGCTGCCTTTAAAGGGTAGTAAAGAGGCACTCCGGGTAGTCCATGTCCTCCAAAGGACTGTGAAAAGGGAAACTGTTGAAGTGGCTGCTGCTGTACTTGTCTTTGCTGCTGCCGAGTCTGCTGCTGTCTCTCCATCATCTGGCAATAGAGGGAGGGGCATCTGCGCCAAAAGAGTCCAGTCTGGTTACAAAAGCTGCACCTCTGATTCCCAGGGCCACATCTGCAACGACGACCGCTACCACCGTGTCCACCGTGTCCGTGTCCGTGCCCCCAGATGAAGCAAAAGGTGTCTGGGTTGATGGATATACAGCAGCGTAGAAGCTCTGGTGTGCATATGTTGTTGGTGACGTGGATGTCAAGTCATGTGCCTCGCCCTTCAAATTTTTTTTGTACTCCTCGAAGACTGCTGCAAGTTTAATCTAGACGACTAGGTGACTATGGAGGGGATCACACTGGAATTCTGTGTACAGCTCACCGAGGTGGAGCAACACCACGTCCAGCAACTCAAGGATAGAGCACAAGCCCCCCAAGCCCAAAATGCATCGGAGGATGTCCATAGCTGTGTCCAAAGATTCAGCGACTGGCTCGCCAGGTTTAGGGAAGACAATCTCTGAGCGTCACCATGAGAGTCATGCCCTGTTCTTCCTGGTGTGTGGAAAGGTGGCCCCAGGTATTATGGGGTCATGCTGCACCGCTTCGTGGGTCAGACGGATCCCCACCTCTGCCCCAAAGAAAAAATGGCGCATGGTGTAGGCTTTTGGATCTGGCTGTGAGCGTGTTAAAGCGTTGACTGCTTGCAGCAACACAAGATCCGTTGCCGTATCAGGAGCGGGCGGAGTTAAAGTTCCTCCAACCCGTGTTCCACCGTCCAGAACAGGAAGATGTCCCTCCAGAAAAGAAAGTCCCTCGCCCCCAGCTGCGGAAGGGAGAGTTCTTTCTGGCCCAGCCCTAGCTGTGTCATTGCAGCAGGGGTTAGGGTTACATTGGGGTAATCACCGCCACCGATTCCAGCACCACCACTTCCAACACCGCCGGGGGTGCCAGGACCACCATTCTTCCCATCCACCTGACTCATATTGCTTGGAAGATAGTCCCTTGTGTCTCTCTAGATGCTCACGGTGCTGAGTTGGGCTAAGAAAATGTGGCAGCAATTCGCAGGGCCCACTTTGGGCCCAGCTTTCTGCGATCAATGTGGATCACCGCCGACCACCAGATCCACATGCACTGACACCCAAGGACATAAACGGAAGATTTTATACACATAGGGTTGTCAACTCCCCTTCTATTCTACCTTACTACCCCAATCTCATCCACATCAAACCCCCTCCCCCTGGGTTCCAAATCACCATGCACAACAACATCTGCATCACCATCCTTGATTATTTTCCCCGGCTGCCTCTTCCATCTCCTCCTCCTCGCCCTCCTCATCCTCCTCGTCTGAATCAAGGTTCAAAATCTCCGCATACCGTGGTTTTGCATTCCGAATGGACGCTGCATGGTCTGCTGCGTCATTTTCGGCCATGGCCTTTGCAGGGTTGTTTGCTGTTGCAGATGCGGCTGCACGTGCAGAACACAATTGTGCTGCTTTAGCTGCGGGTGACACAGCAGGTGGGTTGGGGCACAGATGTCATATGTGCCCACTGAAGCAGCAGTTGCCACACAAGAATTTGGCCTGCTTTTGTCACCACCATTCAATTCGTGCACTGCGTGGATGTCCACGCTTGCGCTGTAGGCCAGGCGGATTCCAATCGTTTACGGCATACTGCAAGGTGGGGATGTTGACACCCAGTAGGAGTGCCTGGTAGGTGGAATGCCATGCAGCCAGAATGAGTCCAAGAACACAATACTCCTCAGCATTGAGGCCGTATGAGAGGAGGAGCGTGCATGCATGCACGCACAGCAATCTGCACTCTTGGAATCTGCTGCAGCTACATGTCCGGTGAATGCAATTCACTGCATGTGGCACCTTACTTTTTGGGCCATGAACCGCACTGATGAGGGTGGATGACAGGGTGACGACATACTTGCCGGACTCCATGAGTTTGTTCAGGAGGCCCCTTGCAGTAACAGGCGTGAGAGGGCCTGGAACACCCTTAGCAGCAGTGTGCTATATCTAGAAAAGGCATTGTGTGTACGTCTTTAGACTTGAGAATCAGAAGATGGGGTCTGTCTTCCTTGCTTTGAGGAGCCTTGAATTCAAACTCTCTGAGACATTGGAAGTGGAATGACCACCACGAGCTTGCCAGAAGTGAAGCCGAGACCAAATCTTGGACGGAACACCCCCATGGCCATTCTCGCCGAGTAGATACTGCACCACAGTCGCACTAACAACGTGGAGCTGCTACAAAACCTGATCCCACTCAGCTTCCGTACGTGCATGTGCAAGGCGTCAAAACTCCAACACTTTCAAAGTGGGTACGCACGTTCTTGGACATGTGCCATGCACACGCCGAATGTGTGGCCCTAGCAAGGTGTTTTGCCACTGCCACTTGTAGCCCGCGTTCACGATCGCTGATGACGATCGCATCTCCCTCGTCTGATGGTGGAAAGGCCGCAGCCTGGAGTTCAGTAAACCATGACCAGTTTTCCATGTCTTTACTAAGTACCGCCGCCCATGCAATGGGAAACGAATGATCACTCACCTCAAACACATTGTCTATGAGAAGGGCCTGAGAAAACCCATTGTGCAAAAAAGTGCCGTTCCACTCCATGATGCACCGTCTGTACTGGAACCCTTCGTGACACGCCCCCGGAGCATGGAGCTCATGCTTGAAGCGGCGCTCACTGTCCTCCTTGGCCATGATAAGTGTGCCCGGATCGACCCGTGAGATCTGAGAGACAATCAACAATGCACACCAACATGAAAGTTGACATCTGTGCATATGAATATACCCGGTGCTTCTACATTGTACATTGACGCAATTGTGCGGCATGGAACCCACACCCAATAGCCAAGCAATAACCAAACAACAACATACCTCAACTCAACGGAAAGGGAAGGAAACAATGCCCAGGACAGAGATAGCTCTCCCATTACGCCTTTGTGGGCTTGCTTGCGCGCAGGAAATATGGGTGGGTACATGACGGACTTCTTGGTGAGGATGCACAAGATGGCCTGGAGCATGGAAACACTTTACAGTGATTTCCTCTGACAGAGTTGACCGGAAATGGCGGAGTACCTATGCGGTGGTGCACGTGGGGCTCCCTCAACCATGGCTCTCACCTGGACTGCAATTATGACCATCTTTGAAATAGGTGACCAGAATGTTGCCGAAGCGCGGATCGTACCTGGCACAGAGAATCCAAGGACATCTGTGCGTGCGCCAGCAGCCACACCGCAGCACCACTTTTCCAGCTCTCTGTGCACCCACGACATTTGCAACTGATGTGCCATGGACTAGTCATCAATCGCATGGCGACAACCCGTCATTGTGGAAAACGCCTACCCTCCGGGAAACTGCAGACTGGAAAGCTCATCCTCAAGTTTAGGAAATGGCCTTTCCTCGTCGGAGGACCTTGCACTTGTCATGAGAGGATGCAAAATGGCATGAGTGCATAAGCTACGCTAGTTGGCATGGTGCAAAAGATTCATCTATAGCAACATACAACATCATGGCAGTACCTGTTGAGACAAAACGAATGGGCCTGTGACCCGGCAGCACTTCTCAAGGTGAAGCACGATGGCAACGGTGGTTAGAGGCTGCTGCATGATCGTGAGCATCATTTGCAATGGCATGCGTGGCGTCCAACAGGATGACGGGGTTCCCAGCACGTAGGGCATGGCTGGAACCAATAGGTTGGATGCGTGGGCCACGGGGATGCGGACGTGGTGAATGACTAACGTGGGGTGCGCGGTGGACCTTGCTAGAGCGTACGACTCCATGGCACTCAGTTACATGGTCAAGGACTGAATTGCACGTCTTTTTTAACTACCAGGAACTCACCTCAAGATGTACATGCCGGCGGAGTTTTCGAACACTCGGCATCACTCCCTGACGAAGAGGCACGCTCTTCTCCCAGCCAAGGTGTATGGCAGATTGCTGGTGCAACTTGCCAGGTGGTCAGGAGACCTGATGGGAGGGTGTTCATCACCAAGGCCTGCTTGGCAACATCGTTCATGCATGAAACAGGTGTTGAATGAGCACAACTTAGAAAGGAACTCGCCGAATGAAATCCTAGGGTATGATGTCCATCAGCACAAGAGCAATGCAATTCCTGTTCGCTAAGCCCCTATTTGCAAGGAACACCATGTGCGTCAAGCATAACCATGTGTACCACATTCTACGTCATCGGTTGACAGCTAAAGCATTGCAAACCTGCATTTTACTTCCTTTTGTCTTACAATACCAATAGTCTTTCTGACAGAAGTAGTTTATTCCAAATACGGCTGTGTATGGGGCGAAAAACTAAGCCTTTTATGGTTTTAAATTCACCTAAACATCGGGTACAAGGTAATCCTTTTGACGTTCAGGCAAACGGTGAAATTCATCCGAACCGCATGTCCACTCAATAGATCTTGGAATGTTGAGGGTGTGTGCACATGAATCAGGTGACACAGGAAGCTAGCATTAATGCCTGGAATCCCAAGTGATGGGTGTACCGTGCGGCGAAGATCAGGCGACGCAGTTTTTCCTCGTTTGTTGGAATTGATGGATATGTGGAGTTATATATCATCATATCACCCTATTCATGCATTAAATAGGGTACAAATCAACCGCTAGCGCCATGAGTTAATGCAGTAAAATAAAGTTAAAAATATTTGGTCAGAATTCTTTCCCCTTTCATCTTACGGTGCTTAGCTTTAGAAATATCATTTCCCTTTCTTTGATGTGGCAAACCACTTTCCCTATTTTCAACAAATGGATTCATGAAAGACCCCTTTTTTCCATTTGCTGTGATTTTCATACCAATCATCAAAGTCAATGTATGGAGAATCTGAAAGCATTTGTGAGCAAAAAAGGAAAAACATGTTGGACTGTGCCATAGCAGTACTTGGCAAAAAAAAAGTAACGCTTCTAATAAAAACCATTGGTGCTCACTAGGGGAAGTATTCTGAACATGCAAGGAACATGGCGAGCCTTACGCATGACAAAGCCCGAATCATTGGGTGTGAGCTAGAGTGTTTTGTTGGTGGATCGTGAATGAAGTCTTAGGTTTGTTCCATATAGTTATATCACTTTTTTCTGAGGCAAGTTTCATTTCGTGTCACACACTCATAATGGAATGCAACTTCAGAATCCATCACCTTGATTGGCCTTGATTGCTTATCTTAATTTCAGTGGTAAAATAATTGAAAATTTCTGGCCCCTTCAACCTGTGACTTCTTCCCTTGATCGACGATGGCCTTGATTGCAATGTTCATGGTCAATAGATTCCGTATATGCACTTAACATGATGGGGAAATGAGAGTTGGATGGTGATGGATATTGACTCCCTATACATACTGTTCATCCATTATTAGAAGATATAGAAATTTATTCTTTATTTTTTTACATCCTCAGGATGTCCTGATATCTTCACTTGAGGTTTTATGTTCCTTAAATTTTGTATGCCTACACCTCCAACTTTGGTGGGAACTTTCATAATGGAAAACCACACCACGAGAGATACCTCGAGGGGGCATGTGGGAGTCAAACCCCTCAAATCAAATCCTAGTAATGATTTCAGAACAATATTTACGATGGATTTGAAGCACGTAGGAAACCACAAGTGGTGAGCCCATGCTGCAATTCTGGATTCTTTTAGGTGATTAATCGCTGGTCAGGATGAAAAGAAACTCTTTGCATCTGGGTCCCATCTCAACAGTGCACGGCTAGTTAGTGAGGAGCCTGGATTTATGAACAAAGTTTCAAAGGATGAAGGCTTGTAAGGTACAACTTTTTTTCCTGCGTGGCATGTGGAATAGGAGGGTAATGTTCCGTAGAAAGGATCTAGTAAAACATGTTCGATTGGTCCACGATAAGAACTGCATACCAAGAATAATATGAGGGCATCCGAAGGAGCAATGGGTGATCATATCTTCTGGTTACATTTGGGGAAGTTCCGAGAGTTAGGTAAGACATGGTTGCACCTTGCTTATTGGATGAAGCGTAGTAGGATGTGTGAGAGGCGATCCTGGGATTTATGGGAAAGAATTTCATGATGTAGGATGGGAAGAAATGCTTTCTAGTGTAAGTAATTTGATTTTTTTTTGTCCAATTTCTCCAAGGGCCAACTGTGCATCTTCTCAGGGAGAGTGAGGTGAAAAGGCATACAATGGACAGAGGTGAGTTGTGCTAGGTGGAACAGTGCAAAAGGGACCCGTGGCGAGCTTGAGTGGGAAAGTAACATGTCTTCCTGCTCGATTGCTGGGACAGTTGCCAGGAAAGGGAGGTGGATGTGTGATAACCAGTTCCCAGGAAGAATAAGGTTAATCTCTTGTTGAATAGATGAGCCTTACACACGCAGTAGGTAGAATCAACTTTGCAAACGGAAAAGATCCACGTAGCTTGTGCTAGGAAGGTGCATCTTTGTAAAACAAAATGAATAGAAGAGGTCATCTGATTAGCAAATGGAGGGAGGGAGGGTGGGGGAGGGTGGATGT
>SZWC01001289.1:95954-109022 GCA_023375785.1 Penium margaritaceum | reverse complement strand
GGGGGGGGGGGAGAGCAGATGGGCGAGGGAGAGCAGGAGGGCGAAGGGGAGGGAGAGGGAGAAGAGGAGAAGCAGTGGGAGGGACAGCGAGAGGGAGATGGGGACGAAGTGGGGGAGGGACCTTGGGTGGAAGAGTGGGAGAGAGAGGGGGAGGAAGAGGAGGAGGAAGTGCGGAAGGGAGAGGGAGACGGAGACGGAGAGAAAGAGCAAGAAGAAATGGGAGCGGTAAAGGGAGAAGGGGAGGGAAAGAGAGAGAGTGGGGCGGTGGTGCGGGGGGGACAGTGTGGAGATTGCGTCACTTGGAACGTTTAAAAAAAGCTTGTGCTTATGTACTGGTACAAAACAGAANGCCGCCGTGTTTGCATCCACAACCTTCTTTCTGGCCGCCACCAGCATTTCTTCGCTCGACGTCAGACCGGTGGTGGAAGGTTGCTGTCCGGCCATGGTACCCATTTTATTGAACAAGTTTGGAAGCTTGGCCTTTGTTGGCTTCGGCTTTGTGTCCGCGTCGGACGCGGCCGTCGTGGCACTCTGCAGGAGCTCCTCCGCAGCGTTGGTGAAGCTTGCCGCCTGCGCCGCCAGCGCCTTCACCTGCGAATGCGTGGTGAGCGCGGTGAGGTATTGCGCCGCGGCATCGAGCCGCTCTTCCAGGCTGCCTGTCGGCTTGGCGGCGGCGACCTTTGCGGCGGACGTTGTGACCGCCGCCATGGCTTTGGACTTGGCGGCCTCTGCGTCCGCAACGATCAATTTCCCGACGGCTTCTACTTTGGCGCTACCCTGCAATGTTGATGCAGCGCCTTTCGCGCCTCCAGGACCAGCGGGGCTGTCCTGAAGTAGGCGGCGACCTGCAGGCGTTAGGCTGCCGAGGAACGACTTGGCGGATGTGAGTGAGACGGCCACGAACAGGACGGTGAGCACTGTCGCAAGGCGAATGCCTGCTGAAGCCGCCATTGTGGCGAGCGAGATCGTCGTCGCGCTTTGGGATCTTGGCTTGTGATGCTCATGATTCTTCACGTCAAAAAGAACCTCCGTCAATGTGGAGCAATACCAAAATCTACGAGTAGACTTCTGCAGAAAACCTTGACACCGCTGAGCATATGTACTTCAAGCCTCCAGGGCGAAGTTCCAGTCCTACTTCTGGTGTATCCTCGCAGCGCACTCGATCGAACCGCGCTGCAAGCTTTGTCTTGCCCAGGACGGCTTCCATCTCGCGTTGATATGAGTCGCTTGGTAGCTNGAATGCGTGGTGAGCGCGGTGAGGTATTGCGCCGCGGCATCGAGCCGCTCTTCCAGGCTGCCTGTCGGCTTGGCGGCGGCGACCTTCGCGGCGGACGTCGTGACCGCCGCCGCGGCTTTGGACTTGGCGGCCTCTGCGTCCGCAACGATCGATTTCCCGACGGCGTCGACTTTGGCGCTACCTTGCAATGTCGACGGAGCGCCTGGGGCGCCTGCAGGGCCAGCGGGGCTGTCCTGAAGTAGGCGGCGACCTGCAGGCGTCAGGCCGCCGAGGAACGACTTGGCGGATGCGAGGGAGACGGCCACGAACAGGACGGCGAGCACCGTCGCGAGGCGAATGCCTGCTGAAGCCGCCATTGTGATGAGCGAGATCGCTGTCGCGCTTTGGGATCTTGGCTTGTGATGCTTGGGATTCTTCACGTCGAAAAGAACCTCCGTCAATGTGGAGCAATTCCAAAACGTACGAGTAGACTTCTGCAGAAAACCTTGACGCCGCTGAGCATATGTACTTCAAGCCTCCAGGGCGAAGTTCCAGTCCTACTTCCGGTGTATCCTCGCAGCGCGCTCGATCGAACCGCGCTGCAAGCTTTGTCTTGCCCAGGACGGCTTCCATCTCGCGTCGATATGAGTCGCTTGGTCGGTGCGGCTCTGATGCGATGGCTTATTCGCACGTAGAGCTAATCAGAGTGTTTGTGTTAGCGCCTGAGGTTCCTCGCCATGTGCTGTGTCCTTGTCAGCGGAAGTACTTCGCATCGAGTGGTGCGATCGCATCGGTGATGAGATCGGACGGCGTTCCGCACTCGACTCTCCAGTTGCTTTGAAGCGTGGAACCTGCCTGCAAACTAGCCGAGGTTGGCCAAGCGCTCGCGCCGCACTAGCCGTCGTGAAAAGCGGCGTTCGGTCGAAGCTGCCTCTAAGCAGGTAAGCTTTTGTTCTCCTCTGAGAGCGGCTTTCGCTTCCGCTGTAAACAAAAACCTGCGGTAGTCAAAGGGAGAAACCGCCAGGTTCCGGTTTTGCGGTGTTGCATATTCTGCCTTCAGAGTAGAACCAAGGGGCCAAAAGAAACAATTCTTGCTATTGCCAGCTTGAAGCAAAACGAAACAGAGAACACAGGACACATTCTCGTGAATTAATTGTGGTAGTAACTGACCCTGTTACCGTAAACCAGGCACGTCCACCTGGTGTGAAAACATGATGTGTAGTTTCAGCAGAAAACTTGAAACGATCTCAAAGGGCAACTCATGGATGGGATCCATCGCATCAAACGAAAATGCATCAACATTCCAGAATTTGGTAGCTTCATTGACACCACCGGACGCTGCCTCGCTTTTGAACATGTTGGTTTTTCATTGGTTTTCACATTATTTCATAACTTATCGCGAAAGCTACCATGCGAGAGCTTGACACCGGAAAAATATACATTCCTTATTCAGTTCTTTTTGTATTGTTTTAGGTCTTACTTTCCATCAACTAGCAGCTAGCTGTCTTTAGTCATAGGTGAAGGGATGAAACGTTATACAATTTCTAACATCACCATTTGGAATCCTTTTTCATCTCAACAAGGACTCTCACAAGAGAGAAAAACATGAATATGATCTATTCTGCGTTTTATGCCTACATAATTCACTATTCAACCATCTCATAAAAAAAGAGAAATTTACCACTCTCTATTTCAGTAATTAGTGTCACAAACCATGTTTCCACCGCCTTTTCAAAAGATATTTCCTAACATTTGTGGACTTCAATAAAACTAAGCCATCTTCTTATACAAAAGCAATCTTGATCTTATGATTGTCAATCCTAACCGAGAGGGTGCACCACTTCACATCATGTAGAACATGGATGGTTCACAAGAATGAAGTGTTGGGTCAATGGGATACCATGGATTTACCACAAAATGTACCTTGAAAACAAGATTGAGTCATGTTGAGCGCATATATAAAGTACAAAGAACCAAAATCCACATATGTTGGGTCTTGGATCCTTAAGTTAACAAACACATCTTATATTTCATTACTAGTGGTCACTTTAAGAAAATCCACTAAAAAGTCTAAGGTTTTCAAGAACAAAACACTAACTCTTCATAGAATTCCAACATTGTCGGGAAATCGACCAAACAAAATTGAAAAAACAAAAGATTTCACGAACTTTTTCCGACAATCATGATATGTGTTCCAAGGTTTCTGAACCTTTTGGGAATGAAAGTCAGAGGTCAAAGAAGGTGGAAACACTTCTCCCTACCAAACATCTTACAGGCGTGGATGTGTAAAGGGACATAAGTGAAAGGACCAAAAGCCCTAAAAACAAAAATTAGGGACTCTTATAAGTTTGTGATATTCATGAGTCTCTAAACTCAGTTTCTCCTCACGCATTACGAGAAATAAAGTGGTGATGTCTATAATAGCTGTTCATCAAATGATTGATGTCTCCATCAATTTATATCAATCGTTCTTTCTTAAAAAACCCCTGGTTTGGCATGAAAACCTTCTTATGAACCATTTGATTACTAATATCACACAAGAACATCCTCCATCAAGTCCATAGGTGATATTTTGTCACTCTTCCAACTACTAGCTGATACTCCTTACAGTATTGCAGGTTGAATGTCATTGTATCTCTTCCAAAGTGTGGAGATCTTAGGCACCTCATCTTTGTTAATGTGAGCCATTCATATGGGAAATTGGTCAAACATTTTTCAAACCACTAATATTTTTTCAAAATAATCCTCTTCTTTGATATCTCAAGATCCTCATCTCTCTCCATGACTTCCCCTTTTTTGCTAACTACCACATATTTTGACAGACGTGTGAGATAACCCTTGTCTTCCCTCAAGTCTAGTAAAATTGTTGATCACTCTCAATGCCCATCAGGGACAAGGTTTCTACCAACTGTGACTTCGTCGCTATGGGTTTGCCAACTATTGGATTTCTGCACACGAGCTTTGTAGTCGGCACTTTTATGCAATCATGTGTTAAGTTCATTCGTTAAAGGCTATCTTGGATCGAAATTATTGTGATAGGTCATTGGAAGCCACGCTTCAACCCATTGTAGTTGAAGTTGAGTTCTTTAGTGGTGAGTCTACTATGAATGATATTGTGTGTTGACACCGTGTAAACTTCGCAATTCAATGTTGTTGATGCAAGCATTGAAACTTGTCCCATTGTCAAACTTCTCTTTCATATTCTGGAAGTGTGTGGGGATGAAATGGAATGTTTGTATATTTTTTTAATGGATTCCGTGAGGTATTCCACCCAAGGATGATCTTCTCAAGATATTGAATGCTCACAAGTGACAATATGAGAGTTGTCACATGAGCCATTGATCTAGTTCCAGTGGTCTTCTACTCTTATTCACTGGTCTTTGTAACAGACAACCAACTTAAAGTCGTGCCACACAAAAGGATGTTCACGAAGTCCATTTTATTTTGATCATTGTTGACCCTTGTATGAGAAAATTAAACAACCAAAATCGTCAATTAATTCTGAACCTTTGATCAATTGAAGTTTGTAAAAAATATGACTTAGTGAATTCTACCTAAATCTAGAGCTTGCTGGAGAATAAAATGTCTCAAACATGTTTTCCCCTTGTTCTCGATAGTTGAAGATTACTCTGAGCCTTGTGAAGTTATGAACAAAGTATCCATTATAGGCTAACAGATTTATGCTCCGTCTCTTAGAGATATGGCGCATGAATTCACCATGTGGCCATGTTTTGGTATTAAGCAAGTGAGAGATCATAACTTAGATGCTAACCCCATGAATATCTTTGTCGTAAATGTAAATACCAAGCAATGAGCTATGTAGCATGATAGTTTATAACATATTGATGACTTGAGCTCTTCTTGAGATGTAATGCTAGTGTGTTGGTTCTCAAAAGGGTAAAGTTTATACCTCATTGAGCTTGCATGACATATACATGAGAAGGAGGAAGGTGTAGAAACCCTTGTGAAATTTTTGAATTTGTATTATCTATGGTGGAGGGTTTACAATTAAAAGTTAACAAAGGATTACGGACTCACTCGCTTCATTAGAGGAGTTTAATATGCGGAATCCCAACGTCACAAGTACAGAGAACGACTTCGCTCTCATCCAATGTCTTTACATGCAAGTCAACATAAGCTGGGCCGGAACAATGGATCTCCGGCTCCTATTCATGATAAAATACATCAGCCTACATTGGCCCAAGATAACGTACATCTGATGGCAACGATAGATGCAAACAGGGTTGGTAATTTTCCTTATTGGCCAACATCGCATAGAGACCTAGAAAATATATCCATATGTATCAATAATAGGTGCAAAAAAGGTGGTAGTTGTTGAAATTTCATACGCACAAGGGAACCACATAATGTTTCTCTCGTCCTCATGTTTGATTGAGAGATTTTCTTCATGAAAATGGCGATCAAAAAGTATCATGGACAATGAGGCATGGTAGGATACTTGGACGGAATGTCTGCAAATCCAACAAAAGAGGGTGATGACCATATGGCATGGGTCCATCTCAACAAGAAGGCACTTGTTTTTCTTGTGTCCTCTGTACAAACATCTATCCTTTCACACATTAACAATAGCAAAGGGGCAGTTACATCCCATATATATCTCACCATGTTTTTCCATTCCTCCTCACTTTCCAACCATTGCTACACAATCTCATCGAGAAATATGTCTCCGCCTTCATAATAAAGTTGGACACATTCTTGCAACAAGCCGATAACATAGAGTGCAGCCTAAAATTGAAAATTCTTGCCATGGTATTGCTGATGATGCCACTTGGATCATATGACCACAATCAAGGGATACAGCACTAAAGAGCAAGTTTCTTATTTAATTTCCTCTATGGACATAAATAATGAAGCCGTGTGTTATATGATTAATGTAGATAACATGGGTGCCTCTGCACTATAAAGAAATAACACCTTTTGGATCACCTCATCCTGTGGCTACAAGGGAAAAATAAAAAAAGGTGTTCCTTTTTTCATCTTTAGCCACAGGAGGACGTATTTTGAAAGGTGGCACTACTTTGAAAGGAAAAGGCTCCCCCAAAAAAGACAGATGATAGATGTATTAAAACATATAGAAGCATAAAAAGGTGTAGGTAACTTTGTATTATTAGTTCACTATGATTCAACTTCTGTTCGTTATGCACTCACTCGACCAAAAGAAGCGTAGTAAAATGAAGCAATATGAAATAATCTAAAGTCTATTCAGGAAAATAATACATGAATGACTATGGAAAGAGTTGTTGGAACTCACATGGTGGTGCCCTAGTGGATTCTGCAAAGATAGATGATTACAATGCTCGGGTGGTAGCAAAGGGGATCTCTTAATGTGTCACTGAATAGTACTATGAGACCTTTCATCTTGTGATGAAATTCTCCTCATCTCATCAATGCTTACCACCACTGCTACCAAGAGCATATAATTCCATCAGATGGATGTCCAGATAACTCTTTTCCATCAAAAATTGGAAGAAGTGGTGATTGAGGGTCTAGAGGGGATTGATGTCCTCGAGTACAAGGTGTGTAGGTTGGTGAAAGAACATTATCAGCGAGTACAAGCTTAGAGATTTTTGTGCGAGCAGATGAGTAATTATTTAGTTAAGGATTCATCACTAAATCATAATAATGACCTTAGCATGTATTTGTTTGAGAGCAACCACGCGACAATGTTAGTCACCTTGTATGTTAATGATATGAACATTTACCTTTCCTCAAAGGATTTGTTCGATGATCTTTGAAGACTAATAAGTTGCAGAATTATGATGAAGGCATTTTTCCACTCAACCACTATCTTGAATTTTCCATCAAGCACCACGTAGTATAAGGCATAATCAACGTGAACAAGATAACATGCATTGCAAGCCAACCAGCACATCCATCAACTCATTATTTAGTATCTCCACCTTTGTATCCTTGTCCAATGCAACTAAGAAAACTAATATATCACCATTCTATGTCTGTATCTACTTTCCTGTTTGATGTATGCCTTGGTCGCCACATGACCCTATATAACCCATTTTATTGAACAAATAAATCAATTTATGACAAACCCTTCTCAAACACACTAGAAAACCATGAAAGGCATCATGCATCACTTAAGGGGATACTTCATGTGGGGGTCACGTAAAGAGGAATCGCTAGATTTGTGTCCGTAAATTATTAGCTAAACCAGTGCCAATTAAAGAATATACTAGACAAAAAAATCATTCACCGTAGGCTTTGTGTGTATTCTTATTGGAGGTGCTCTCAGTTTGGTGATTTGTAAAGTATTATTGTTTCTCTTTGTCAATAGCTAAAGCCAATGAAATTACCATGGCTAAGGTACATAAAGAGATGTAGTGGCTATGCACCTTGCTATCAGAGATAAACACAACACACGCAAGACTAATACTCATCAAGATAAAAAAAATAAGCGCCATTGACAAATCCAAGAACCCATTTATCTCTTGGCTCACACAGCATACAAAAATCAACTACCACTATATTCAACAATTGGTCTTTGAGTAGTTAGTGAATTGGAGTATGGAGATATCAAGCTGAAGCAAGATGACATGCTCATGAAACTATTACACTGAGAACTCCACCAGGCAAGAATACAAAGCATTTACATGGTCAACTTAAGTGAGACTAGGTGATCATGGAAGCTAATGCAAGATGCAAGGGAGAGGTTTGTTGAATACTCTTTCCCGTGTTCATTATTGAAGTACAATAGAGGAATGTTGTACACATTTTAGAGGTATAATCCCTAGGGAATTTGTAGAATGACTACCTCATGCTCTATCTCTGATGAGATGTGGCTAATGAGTACATGATGTGACTTAAATGAGAACTTGGTTGTTTGTCCTATTTGACCAATTCAGAGGTCATGAGTTTGATCAGGTCCCCATGCACAACTATTTAGTGAATAAAAACTCAAGAAAGGAAGTTTCTAGCTTTTTGGAAGATGTATGGTTGATCTACCACCTTTGCACTGGGATACTCATGTGCCAAGACCATAGCACTAATATTTTGGTCTCATGTGTTTGGATCAAGATATTGGTAAAGAATGTGATTTTGATTTCTAGGAAGAGAGGGAAATCTTTAGAATTATATGTATTATATGTAAAAGGAGGTGTAGAAACCTGTGTGAGATCTTTGGTTTGTGGCTTCTCCACCTGAGGTTCTTACCTCAAAAGTCAACAAAGCAATTATGAGCTTACTCTTTGTATTGAAGAAGTTTCACATACATCATACCCATGTCACAAGCAATGAAGGGACTTGACTCTCATCCAACTTCTCTTTTTTTAGGTTGAAAACAACGAGGAGGAATACAATGGACCTCCATTTGTCATTAATGAAAGCACAAATGAGCCTTCAATACTCTTCATCAATCATCTTCTTGCAACGCTTAATGTGAAAAGAGCAAGTGCATTCCACTCTTGACAAACAACCTTTATCGGTTGAAAACCCAGGTGCATTGATAACAAGAAGAAGTCTACATGTATTAGGTTTTCTAGTTATCATGGTGATGAGGAGAAGGGAACCAAAGGATTATTCTCCAATCCTCATGTGTAATGGAGACGGATTTTCTCGCTGGAAGATGTAGTTTAAATTGATCATAGGTGACAAAGGCATGCAATGGTTTTTCAAAGAAACCATAGCAGCACCAACAAAGGAGTATGAAGACCTTGTGGCATTGATCAAACTCAATCACAGGACTATTATTTTGTTCTCCTCTATCCTTCGTGTACCCCTTTCTCCTTTTACACACAATAGGTTGCATAGTGGTAGCTACAACTTGCAACAAACTAGGCAAGTTGTTCTATCTCTCCTCACTTCCCAACCATCTCTTCTGCATGAGGATACGCAAAGAGAAAGATTTATCTCCCTTTGTTTTTCAGTTCCAAACACTCTTGCAACAAGCCATAAGAATGGGGTTTCACCCAAAGTACGATATTCAAGCCATGATATTCCTAATGTCACTATTATAAAGCTCAAAACCTATAATCATATTGATTGAAAGGCCAATTGTAAAGAACTTTTACTACACTAATTTCTCACAGTACGTGGAGAATATAGGCATGACATGCAAAAGAGATGAAGAAAACATGGTTTACTTTGCTTCACGAAGTAGTGGAAACCTTTACAATACCTCCTTATCTGGCCACATGGGAAACTATAGCATAAGAAAAAATGGTAGGGGTCCAAAGCATGAAGGGAACTACGACAATAATGGCAAGGCTGGAAGCTAGGCTTTGGAGATTAGGGCAGGCAAGAAATAGGGAGGAGATGTGGATTAATAGAGAGGGGGAAATGATAGGAAGGAACCCAATAGCTTATTGGTTGATTGTGCCTTTGACAAAGGGAGTCTGATAGTAAGGTTGAGAAATTACAGCTTCAATTTATGAATCAATAAACACATCACCTATGAGGAGAGAGATTTCATCCTTCTCTCCATGAAAATATTTCTTTAGAGTCACTTATGGAAAGGTTGATGAAGCTAAGGGGATTGGCAAAAAGATGGTAACAGTTGGTGTCAATTATTAATATTGAGACCTTAAGCTAGAAACAAAATTTTACATTCCCTCTTAAGCAAACTTGATATCTTTCTTGACAGATCCATTGCATGAATGTGGTGCAAAAAGTAAAGTAGTGATTCTCCTAACCAGGGACATCAACATCTCATCCCATGCCGAGAAACGTGTTGCACACGTCCCTTACGTTCATATATGACCAATCACCTCTCCCCTGAAACTGTGTATTGACAAGTGTATTCGGAAGTGAACATATCAGTGAACATGGACATCTAACAAAAACTAGTACGTAGCACATGTAATCCATTATAAGTAATACCTTATATGACAAAATTATGTTTGGGCTCTAGTGACATGAATTGATGTCGGTGATTTCTAATAAATGTTTGCATATAGGAATACACATTTGTATACACCAAGTGGTGAGTGTATGAATTTGGGGTGATTTACCATAACTCCTTACGTTTATGGAATGTGTCCTCTACACCAAGAAGACAAATTTTAAAGTGGAATCTTTGAGTGATGTTCAGGAGAAAAAAAATTGATATTTGAATGACAGAGGGCATAATGGAGAACCAGAGGCAGTGAGAGCAGCAAAACTTTCATTGTATCTGTAAGCACAAGCAGCCATAATAGTTGTTCATTCCACTGAACACATTTTCACAAAGAAATAGTTGTAGAGTCACGTAGGACACGTGGCTCATACCATGTTTATGCTGATGAGAAAGCAGGATCTGCTACGTGGGATGGAGCTAGGTGATGGGAAGATATAAGCAGCTAGAAAGGTTTTTGAGCAATACCTTTAGGGCAAGGCCAAGAATAAAACTTTTAAGCACAATTGTATGCATGTCTTGCATCCCTCCACGTTATCCACTCTGCCATAAGCCCTTTTATATGTCATTCAACAGATGGAGCAGATGTTTCCTCATGTGAAGAGAGGAACATAAGTGCAAGGTCAAGATACATTTTCACATAAAACAACCAATGAGGAGAAAAAACCACATATTATCAATTCAAAACCTAACAATGTTCATCGTGGTGATCACTTTCTTTGTGTGCGCAATCCAAAAATCCTTCATTACTACGTTAAGTTATTTAAGAAGATGTCTATAGAAGCTCTAGTTTCCTGATACCATTTTGGAAAATATATTTACTAATAGAAGCTTGTCAGTCTATGCCTCCTCTTATGCCCAACGTCCTCTTGAAGAGGTATGACATAGGTAAAGCATAAGGCATCCATCACTAGATTGGTCAATGGAGTCATTTGTGTTTCAACATTCACTAAAAAGGTTGTCGTTGGTGCCTGGTTTGTATGGCAAGTGTCATTGATTACATTTTGTTGATCCTCCGTTTCTAAATTCAATAACATGTGTTTTCTATAGTCTACCCTTGTATAGTTCAATTTTTCTACTGTGATTTTAGTAAGATTCTAGACAATAGAGGTGTGTTTAAAACACATGCAAGGTTTGCATGTTGCAGTAAATCCATTACCTACCACTCTAGCGTAATCATGCCTTTAATACTAAGTGCTACACCAAGCACAATGTGGATATGTCATAAGGATGCGATATGAAGCGGACAAAAAATTCAGTAATTGGGACAGTTGGATATTTAAGATCAGTAGTCAGTGTAATTTCATACATCCAAACAAAACAATTGACCTCATGTATTCAATAAAAAACCAATGAGGGATTTTTTGCTTCTTTGGTGATCAAGTAAAGAAAAATATGCTATGGGTTGCTCCTTCAAGAATCTTTGGTAAGAAGTGAGGGATTTCAAGAAAATCTTGACAAAGCTGAGTAAGATTCCAGCACTCTCAAGAAGTCAACTGAATGATTTTCAAAAAATAAATTCTTATTTAACAGTTATGTCAATCTTTTCAACAAGTGGTTGAATGTGTGAGAGTCTTTGGTAACGATCAAAGATATTCCCAAAATGTCCTAAGCAAAGCAATGTGAGGTTGATTCAAACTAGGCCATAAGAGTAGGGAAACAAATGCCCAATTACTAGTAATACCTTTATGCTCTTGCTAACATGCAACTTGACACAAGGCCTCCATATAGCACCTCATGTGCTAAAAACCTTATGTCGGAAGTAACACATACCTAAATTTTGAAACAATATAGCTCATATATCAACTTTGGGTATGATATTTCACAGGTAACAATAGATTGTGAGAAGAAAGAAAGGTTTTGATGCACTCCAAGAAATCATGGAATCTCCATGCATTTAAGAACATAACTAATTTAGGCAGCAAGATAAAAACAATCTTTGTACTTCTAGCACTATTAAGTGATATTTCAATAGAAAAAAGTTGAAAATCTACATCGAACTTGCGGCTTCTCCAAAAACCAGCTATGGACGCTGACGTTGCATACTAAGAACCATAAGGTCAAAAATGTGCATTAATGATGTATATACATAGCTTTTAGAACCATAAATTGCATCCCCTTGTCATCGTGGAAGAAAAAATCTAACTACCCATTTGACACCACTATCGCTTTGCCAAGAACAAAGAAAAAACAAGAAGAGGAATGGCAAGTGTTGCATGCCATGCGTCATAAATGCATGGCATGCACCACCCCTCCCTTGGATTATCACAAACCTTTGTTAAAGGATTTGTGATACTACTAGAAATGGGCGTTCCAAATGCTTGTAAGGAGTTCAAAACCGCATAGGCATTGGAAGTGAAACTTCTTGACCCTGCTACAGCAAGGAACAACAAGAACGCGCAAAAAAAAGCCCTGAAACCCCTTATGTAAGATTGGACATGGGTTGATTATGATTTGAATGTTAAAACTATGGGCTTGCATGTACAGAAACAATAATGAAAGAACAAGGCAGCTCTTTCTCAATTGTAGGAGAGCAATGAACCCTTTGTTTTCTTTTCACATTCAACCCTTCATTTAAACTAAGGTCTTGTGTCGACTCTGCTTGTGACAAACATGCAAAGATTTTATATGAAAGTCTATATTAGTTGTGATTATCCGATGCTTGACTGATGAGAGATACACTAAAAGTTACATTGGTCACTAAGTTATTTGGCCAAAAGTATAATAGCTTTTTGCAAATCTGTCATTGTCGGGGTGGGGTTGATGTATACAGACAAATAGAACATTTCATATTTTGGAAATGAAAGGCAAGTCTCATTGAACTTGACACATATCATTTGATCTTGTTTGGAGATATTGGAAACTGCCATTAGTGACACTAGTAAAGAGATGAATACTCCTTATGCCAATCAAAACATTAAAACATGACTAGAGGAGTTTTAGGCACGTTTTTCAAGAGGCTAGAGGCAAACCAATTTCAAAAGGACCG
>SZWC01001289.1:66429-74227 GCA_023375785.1 Penium margaritaceum | reverse complement strand
CCCCCCTTTTCCTCTTTCTTCCCCTCCCTCTCTGCCTACCTTTCTCCCTCCCTGCCTGTCTGCCTGCATCCCTCCCTTCCTTTCTCTCTCCCTCCCTTACTTCCACCCTCCCATTCACCCCTCTCTCCCTCCATCCCTTTGTCTCTCCCTGCCTCCATCCCTCGCTCTAAACTTCCGTATGTCCATCTGTCCATCTTTCCATCCTTCTGTCCGTGCGTGGATGCAAACATGGCGGCGACTAAAGGAATGTGTCTCCTGTCTAAACGTTTTGTGAATTGGGCTAAGAAGGGAAATAGGGAGAGCGTGTGGACAAGCGGCGGATGATTTTGGCACGGGAAATTGAATGTCTTTGTGTGGCATGTAATCTAAAGAATTGTTCTCACTTGTACCAGTACCTTAACTCACATGGTTTTACACCAAGTGACGCAATCTCCACCCGTGCCCGATTTCCTTTGTTTTCACCCCCCCCCAACCTCTCTCCGGCATTCCCGCCCCCTCTCTGTCTCCCTCCCCTTCTCCCTTTCCAGCTCCCTTTGCCTCTTGCTCTTCCTCTCCATCAACCTCTTGCTACCCCTCTTCTTCCCTCTCTCCCTCCCACTGATCCTCCCAATGTCCCTCCCCCTCCTCGTCCCCATCTCCCTTCAAATGTTCCTCCCACAGTGGGGGATGCAAACAGGAGAACGGAAACGCCTAGTTGACGTTGGTGATCAGGTGGCACGGTGACAACAGTAGTCATCGCCACTTGCTTGAATGTGATACAATCTTCCACCGGTCCTGGTGTATTTTCAGAGGTTATAGTTTAAAAAATACCTACAATGCATAAATTCAGTGTTGAATGTAAATTAGTAAACCCACACATAGATAAAAAATCGCCTGTCAAGCTTCCTGTATGTTTTCTGCAACTAATTGCACGTGTCTACTGTTTTTGTGACAACTTTCCTCTCAAAATCCCCCGTGATTTTTGCATTGAAGATCTGGTACAACGGACATGTGGGAAAAGAGGTCGAGTTTAGAGGTAGTGGCACAACTAAGGTTAGGTACATGGGTGTTGGGTATCGGATAAAAACCCACCCGAACTCGCTGAGGACGCATCGCGAGGATCCAATCGCCAACTGCAGCTTGGGGGCGACACCTGGATACTCTCCGCTCAGCCGGCTGTCGACGATGTATTGTTCTTTTGTCAGTTTAAGATCGATGGTTCGCCATGTCGTACGCTGCGAACTTGTTTGTTGGCGACATGCTACGGCGGCCAACAATGTGTACAGGCGTTGAACCGAAGTTCAAGTCAGTTTTATAACTTTTGGTCAATTTCAAGTAGGAAAAGTTAGAAAATATGAAACACACTTATATACATTAAGCAAAAGATGCATGGACCACTTTCAATTACAAGCACAAATCTGTGGACGTGACTGGAAACTTGGCATCTCTGGAATATTTCAAACTCAAATCATCCATTGATGACAAATGAAACTTTGTGCAATAACATCACGAACTTCAGAAACTGTTTTTATTGCTAAAGAAAAAGCAAATTCAGGCCAGTCCTCCACAAGCAGTTTCACAATCCTTTCATAGAAAATGATTGCAATGGCACTCGTTAGACTATGTCGTTCATGTGCTAAATATTGAAGTGGAAGTTGTTTAGGGTACGGACACACAGAATATGTTGTGTTGTGTGTACAAACTCGTAACAAACTGAAGGATTTATCATGCAGTTTTATGCAAGTGTATAGTTGCATCACCTTCTGTCGCCAATGTACCTTAAAGATAGCCTAGCATAGTCCAACAGACCAAACATTAGTTTTCCAGACAAACCTGTACGGTATGAGGAGGATAAAACAATTGCGAGACATTGACAAATCGGTTCTTGTCAACACGTGTGCCACTGACGAACGGAAGATGATCCAAAAGACGGCAACATCCGCGAGAGGAGAGCTTGGCATTTGATTAGCAATTGGTGAGGAGGGCGTGGAATTTCTAGTATCTCCGATGAAGCACAATATTCGTGAAAGTGATTTTGGCATGCATTTTTCACGGCACGGAATTGCATAAACGAGGTGGAGACGGGTTGCAGCCAGCAACACGGGTTCAGACGTGACACCACCGCAACGCGAGTGGCCAGTGAAAAAGCATCCAAATCCCTCTGGTACTTGGTTGTTGAACCATAGGCACAACCGAATCCCTGATGAGAGTGGACATCACATAGCCGACTACTACATACTGATGTGGATTTGTAGTGGCATCAAGGCAAGCGAAACAGACACACTGAGTAATTGGTACATGCAGGACTATGGCCATGACCTACAACCATAGGCTATGACAACATGAAAGACCTAAGAACGATGGCTGGGCATGTCCCATGGGCCCTAAAATCTGGAGTTTTCAGCCAATCACTCAATAGCTGCAAGTGACGCAACGGAAATGCTGCCAGTACAAGCATTTTCAGCTGCATGAGAACGTAGTTTCTCATGCGCTTGCAAAAAATTCATGGATTTGTGGCAAGCGCATGAGAAACTACGCTCTCATGCAGCTGATAATGCTTTTACTGACAGAATTTCCATTTCCATTTTGTGGTGGATGGACATTGTCAGCATCTGAGCCAGCCAGAACTTGAGGATCTCAGCTCCCTCCTCCAGCTGGTCCGCTTGCACGTATAAGCCTCTCTTGTGCAGTAGAGGCCCCATGAACGGGCGTCCATCACTGAACACCTGTCCATGATGGGCCGCGCTTGATTCCGGCAGCCTTGATTCCACGGAAACCATCAACCAGCTCTTTGACACCCATGCGGGTGTGCTGCACGTTCTGCCCGTCAGCGTCCTGCATGCACACAAGTGACAAAGAAAGATACTTGGACGCATCGTCAACTATGGGTGCATGCGGATAGTAGGGATGGATTAGGAGGGTGCGCTGGAAGTGCGTTACCTCAAAATCATCTGCCGCATTGTCATGGTTGGCTATGTCATTGTTGGCAGCAGCTCCAGCAGCCTCATGGTGAGCACGTATGCCTGAGGGCAAACACACTGGTGCGAGTGATGTCGACGCAGAATTCCGATCCTCATCATCTGCAGGGGGGGACTTGTCGACAGCCGCATCAGACACGCTGAGAATCCCATCCAACATGGTAGCAGCGATGCTGAGGTGGCCATCAACAGTCTTGGCTGGAGTCTCGGACGTAGCTGCTCTCTCTTCCACCACTGACTGAATTGCATGTGGAAAAATGGGGGTAGATGCATAGTTGTTTGCGATGGGTGGTGATGCAGCGGCATTTGCCTCATCTGTGGAACCTGTCTCTGCTGACGCTTTAGCTGCATGCTCTGTCTGCTCCATTGTTGGTGCTGAGGCAGCAGCATGTGCTAGTGCAGTGAGGTAATCACTTTCTAATGGCCCCAGTAGCCCATGCACAATCCACTACACATCGTCTTGGTGAACGTTACCTTCAAAGTCATAGTATGACTCCTGAAACTAGGCATAGTTGAACTGTGGGTCCAGCCACGTCCCCAAATACTGCATGTCACCACCGGTGATGGTGGTAGCTGCCTTACACAATGCCGGCGCAAGGGCCAGCTGCACGTTCAGCAGCTCCGTGTTGGATCCTTCAGCGTCACGATGCATGAACTCCTTGAACGTACGGGCTGTGTTGGTAAGATGGTCGAGCATGTTGTTGAAAAATGGAATGGCGAGGCTGACGGTTGGGTACGACTCACCACTGACTTCGTCTGTCATGTTTTTGAACGTGAGACGTACGTTGGTGATGAAGTTGATTGTGGACCATTGTGCGGGACCATGTTCTCCAAAGTACACCCCAAGTGGCTGCCCTTGAGCGTACGCCATCTGCACACTGAGCACTGTGATGTTCTACTATGTTCTGGAGTCATTTTGACTTTGTGGTAGTCGGTGTCACCTTCTGCACGGAAAAATTCCTTGCACGAGGTCTCACACTGTAGACGCTTTGAAATGAAAATTGCAATGATCCACACCATGTGGGTAATATGATCTACATGAGAGCACACAAAGATTTTCCCAACACCAAGGCTGAGCACGTGATGAAAACAGCAAATGAATTAACCCTCCATGAATCCAGGGCACTCATTCACCAAGTAGCACTTCACCATGGACACATTTGCTTATGCGTTTCCACGGCGACAAAACCAACCTGCCCCCACAGCCCCCACCCCTCAATGGAACCACGGAACAATACAGTTCCTATTTGTCATGACACTGTGTACATGCTCGAAACCAACGATGATGGAAAGAATGTGGTCACATCCTTATGACCCCGATGTATGAGTCCTTAGCGATGGAAGTCCAGCCGTCCATTGCAGAACTCAAGTTTCCAGTGCACTCGTTGAGCATGGTACGTCCTGTCTCCTAAAAGCGAGGGAATACGGCTGAGATATCACGTTCCATGGTTGTCTCATGCACAAGGACTGTGGTAGGGTTTGCATGCTCAAATGCCTCTTGCAGCCACTCAGAATAGACAACGGTAAAGGATAAATTCTTTCCAACAGGTGATTTCCATATGCAGCACTGTTAAAAGGCAGCATCCCAAAGCGAGTGAGGAGACATGGTGCCAAATCCATTTCCCACTGCTGCTTGTATGCAAATAGGGGTGCATCTGGTAGCAACCATGCGGACTGTTTCATGATGGTGGATTGATGCCAAATAGAGCAAATGAGAAGATGTAATGTGTAACCAAAAGATCGTTTTGTGAACAAAGCAACGCGGCTATGTCTACATGAATTAAGACTACATTCTGATGGTGACTCTGGTAACATATCTGTGCAAAACATGGTCACAGGGACCTCAAACGCACAATTTGTAGAAAAAAATCTTCCAGTCACGGCAATTCCGCACTTCAGTGTTTGTGAAATTGAAAACAGCTTTCAAACCATGTCCTCCACCCATTTGTCGCCGTTAGATAAGGTGCCACATGCTTGATGGCAGAATAGATATTTCCCCACTCCCCTGAAAGTGGATGCAATCAGCGACTCATAGGACGTCAACAGACCATAGCCATGCCGTCTGCCGATTGGAGACCGTAGATTCGTTCCATGTATGCCGGCTGGCTTGATTGTGCTGGGGCTATTCCACCAAAGTAACAACAACCGACTAGTTTGCAAACCCAGAATTACACCATCGTGTTTCGACAAACTAGTTTCCTCCATGTGTTAACTGTACATCATCGCAAAGGCTGCCGCATTACAGGTCCATGTCTTCCTCCCATCATACTCTAGAGTTTCCTGACACTGAACCATACATTACATTTCTTGGTTCTTTTCAAGTACAATGGGTGGTACCAACCATAACCCGGTTCTCTACCAGCAGCCTGCTCCCTACCTTATTGCTCTTGAAGCGCACATCAAGTTTTGAAAAGTATTGCAAAGCGAGGTATCCTAAACAAGGGGAGACCCACTGTCCCTCGCCTACTTCCTCCCTCCCTCTCTCTCGTCCTCATGCTCTCCATCTTCCAATCCCTCCCTCTCTCTCTCTCTCTCAACCTCTTCCTCTCGCACTCACATTTTTTTTTCTTCCTCTCATCCTTCCCTGCCCCCGCTCCCTTTCCCTCTCTCTCTCTCTCTCTCTCTCTCTCTCTCTCGCTCTCTCTCTCTCTCTCTCTCTCTCTCTCTCTCGCTCTCTCTCTCTCTCTCTCTCTCTCTCTCTCTCGCTCTCTCTCTCTCTCTCTCTCTCTCTCTCTCTCGCTCTCTCTCTCTCTCTCTCTCTCTCTCTCTCTCGCTCTCTCTCTCTCTCTCTCTCTCTCTCTCTCTCGCTCTCTCTCTCTCTCTCTCTCTCTCTCTCTCTCGCTCTCTCTCTCTCTCTCTCTCTCTCTCTCTCTCGCTCTCTCTCTCTCTCTCTCTCTCTCTCTCTCTCGCTCTCTCTCTCTCTCTCTCTCTCTCTCTCTCTCGCTCTCTCTCTCTCTCTCTCTCTCTCTCTCTCTCGCTCTCTCTCTCTCTCTCTCTCTCTCTCTCTCTCGCTCTCTCTCTCTCTCTCTCTCTCTCTCTCTCTCGCTCTCTCTCTCTCTCTCTCTCTCTCTCTCTCTCGCTCTCTCTCTCTCTCTCTCTCTCTCTCTCTCTCGCTCTCTCTCTCTCTCTCTCTCTCTCTCTCTCTCGCTCTCTCTCTCTCTCTCTCTCTCTCTCTCTCTCGCTCTCTCTCTCTCTCTCTCTCTCTCTCTCTCTCGCTCTCTCTCTCTCTCTCTCTCTCTCTCTCTCTCGCTCTCTCTCTCTCTCTCTCTCTCTCTCTCTCTCGCTCTCTCTCTCTCTCTCTCTCTCTCTCTCTCTCGCTCTCTCTCTCTCTCTCTCTCTCTCTCTCTCTCGCTCTCTCTCTCTCTCTCTCTCTCTCTCTCTCTCGCTCTCTCTCTCTCTCTCTCTCTCTCTCTCTCTCGCTCTCTCTCTCTCTCTCTCTCTCTCTCTCTCTCGCTCTCTCTCTCTCTCTCTCTCTCTCTCTCTCTCGCTCTCTCTCTCTCTCTCTCTCTCTCTCTCTCTCGCTCTCTCTCTCTCTCTCTCTCTCTCTCTCTCTCGCTCTCTCTCTCTCTCTCTCTCTCTCTCTCTCTCGCTCTCTCTCTCTCTCTCTCTCTCTCTCTCTCTCGCTCTCTCTCTCTCTCTCTCTCTCTCTCTCTCTCGCTCTCTCTCTCTCTCTCTCTCTCTCTCTCTCTCGCTCTCTCTCTCTCTCTCTCTCTCTCTCTCTCTCGCTCTCTCTCTCTCTCTCTCTCTCTCTCTCTCTCGCTCTCTCTCTCTCTCTCTCTCTCTCTCTCTCTCGCTCTCTCTCTCTCTCTCTCTCTCTCTCTCTCTCGCTCTCTCTCTCTCTCTCTCTCTCTCTCTCTCTCGCTCTCTCTCTCTCTCTCTCTCTCTCTCTCTCTCGCTCTCTCTCTCTCTCTCTCTCTCTCTCTCTCTCGCTCTCTCTCTCTCTCTCTCTCTCTCTCTCTCTCGCTCTCTCTCTCTCTCTCTCTCTCTCTCTCTCTCGCTCTCTCTCTCTCTCTCTCTCTCTCTCTCTCTCGCTCTCTCTCTCTCTCTCTCTCTCTCTCTCTCTCGCTCTCTCTCTCTCTCTCTCTCTCTCTCTCTCTCGCTCTCTCTCTCTCTCTCTCTCTCTCTCTCTCTCGCTCTCTCTCTCTCTCTCTCTCTCTCTCTCTCTCGCTCTCTCTCTCTCTCTCTCTCTCTCTCTCTCTCGCTCTCTCTCTCTCTCTCTCTCTCTCTCTCTCTCGCTCTCTCTCTCTCTCTCTCTCTCTCTCTCTCTCGCTCTCTCTCTCTCTCTCTCTCTCTCTCTCTCTCGCTCTCTCTCTCTCTCTCTCTCTCTCTCTCTCTCGCTCTCTCTCTCTCTCTCTCTCTCTCTCTCTCTCGCTCTCTCTCTCTCTCTCTCTCTCTCTCTCTCTCGCTCTCTCTCTCTCTCTCTCTCTCTCTCTCTCTCGCTCTCTCTCTCTCTCTCTCTCTCTCTCTCTCTCGCTCTCTCTCTCTCTCTCTCTCTCTCTCTCTCTCGCTCTCTCTCTCTCTCTCTCTCTCTCTCTCTCTCGCTCTCTCTCTCTCTCTCTCTCTCTCTCTCTCTCGCTCTCTCTCTCTCTCTCTCTCTCTCTCTCTCTCGCTCTCTCTCTCTCTCTCTCTCTCTCTCTCTCTCGCTCTCTCTCTCTCTCTCTCTCTCTCTCTCTCTCGCTCTCTCTCTCTCTCTCTCTCTCTCTCTCTCTCGCTCTCTCTCTCTCTCTCTCTCTCTCTCTCTCTCGCTCTCTCTCTCTCTCTCTCTCTCTCTCTCTCTCGCTCTCTCTCTCTCTCTCTCTCTCTCTCTCTCTCGCTCTCTCTCTCTCTCTCTCTCTCTCTCT
>SZWC01001289.1:48774-62727 GCA_023375785.1 Penium margaritaceum | reverse complement strand
TCTCTCTCTCTCTCTCTCTCTCTCTCTCTCTCTCGCTCTCTCTCTCTCTCTCTCTCTCTCTCTCTCTCTCTCTCTCTCTCTCTCTCTCTCTCTCTCTCTCTCCCTCTCTCTCTCTCTGTGCATGTCATGTATGACCAATTGCTTCACCCGGAAAATTGTGTATGAACAAGTGTATTGGGAAGTGAACAAACTAGTGAACATGTACTGTTCATAGAAACTACTAAATATCACACTGAGCCAATCATATTCATCATTACAGAAAAAGGCTCTAAATTTGGGCTTTGTTGGCATGCATGTATGTGGATGTTTTGTGGAAAACATCAACAAGTAAAGAATGTTGAGTACCTTCAATGTTGTCAAGAATTTAGGTTTTGCTGACATGCATGTATGTGATTGTTATGTATAACTGGGCTTTGCCGTGTTGCCACGGAGCCAAGGATCACCTAGCACTACATCAAACGGGTCAAGAATCTTGAGTAGCTTCAACGTGACACTCCGTGTACCCTTGAATACAAATTTTCACTTAACAAGTACAAATCACTAGTACCGCACGGTTGTCACCAACAACAACTGGACCATTCAAAGGCTCGTACTTCAGGCCAACCTGTCGAGTAAACCCAAGGCTAAAAAATTATTCATCTTCTCCAATGTCACTTTGTACATTCATGGGAGCACCAGCTAGGTATCATTTTAATTACATTGTCATGTTGCCTCCACTCTTCTCAGAGAACAAGCTCGACGACGGCAAGCCAAGTTTGTAATAAACACAAAATCTTTTTGAGGGACACTGCAGCTCCCATGATTCATCTACTCGAGTCCACATCTTGTGGGCACATGTAAACTGGTTTAGCACCTTCCCATCTTTAAATTTGACCCAAGGGTCAAAATCATCGACCCAAGATGAAGTGAAGTGATTAAACTCATCGCTTTAAGAGTGTTTGCCTCAATCACTACATCACACAACTCTTGCACAGTGGTTTGTCTCCACCACTAAGCATGTCCAATCACGTATCTCGTCCAAAGATGTAAGGTTTAGTGGACAATGATGGTCATCAAGTGCAGAATGAGATTCAACAAGGGGGAAGAAAACAACATAGAAGTTTGAACTCGTCAAAAACTTAAATTATTTAACATCCTCATCTGAAAACATAAACACACACTCGTGATCCAGTTTTATCCGTGAGTAATCCCCACTAACATCACTCAAGGGTGGGAAAAACCCGTCCCACGGCCATGTCCGTTACCACGGCTGTGACCATTACCGCGACTACAACCCTGTCCACGGCCTCATGCTGCACCATCCCCACGAGGTGCTGCTACCGCGGCTAATGCCGCAGCCTCTTTTCCACCACCAAAGTCTCAGGACACTAAGTCCTAAAGTGGCCAGGTTTCATACAGTTATGGCAAAGTCTTTCGCAGAAGGCTGTGTTGCAACGCTCACGCACTGCCTACAGCTCGCGGTTGCGCTTGTGGTTTGAAGTCTTGTGTCTGCCAGTCTTCTTTACTCGAGGGTTTGTAGGCTGCTTACCCTTGGCCCCGCCCCGTTGCGCGGCTGTCCCTCCGGCCCCCATAGCGTACATGCGCTTGTCGCAGCCTTACTATGCACGTGCGTTCGGCCATGCACTCGAGTAGTGCTTTGGGTTTGCTGGATACACTTTACTCATGTTTTCCCGCAGTGTCTTCCAACTTGTCCAAGCCTGGCCGGTTGGCGTTCTGGTGTTCATGTCCTTTAGCTTCTTGCTGGTAAGACCATCACGCAAGTAATCCAACATCATGCACTCCGGGTACTTAAAGGTCTGAGTCCCATCATCCTCGGTGAAGCTTTTGACTTCCTCCACAAGTGCGGTGAACTCGCTCAATTAGGCTTCGAGCGAGCTACCAAACTGGATGAAGTCCTTGATCTTGTGGAAAGTCCACTGGGTGAAATTCGTACACATGATCACGCGGAAGGCCTCCCACGGCATGGGCTCCACTTGAGGTGCGGGTGCTGTGCACCTCACTCCTTGGCCACATATTTTAAGAGCTTGTCTTCAAGCTGCGTTATGGCAAGGTCGCCCCACTGACTGAGTGGAGCCTTGAGGACACGTACAACGTGCTCCATGCAATTCAGGCGGTCGGTCAACTTCACGTCCTTCCAGAAGATCTCCACACTATGGAGGAAGGACGTGCTCATGACCGGTCCCAAAGGCATCAAGGTAGGCAAGTCACCACTGCCACCGGTAGTGGTATTAGCACCAGTGGCGCGCTGTGATTCCTGGTGCATCCGCACCTGTGCCATGTTCTGCAACGCCTTGTCGAGGTCGTCGCATTGGGGGCTTGTCTCATGAGTGGCCAAGCACTGCAGCTGGCGATCATGGTCGAGGTCCCTAATTCTCTCATGGACGTGGGCCCGCAAGTTGGCGAATGCAAACTTCAGCTCTGATGTCGTCAGAGCATCGACGATAGCCTCCAGGGCCTCCCGTTGTCTGTCCAACTTTACCCACTACAAGAGGGTACGGTTCGCGTACACGCCTCCAAGGAGTCCCACCTTTCGGAGGAGGCTGTCGTCTTCAACAATGATCGAGTAGGTACGGGCTTACCCCATTGCAGACACATCGTAGGAAGGGGGGTCCAACCCCACTCCTCCAGGTGATGCCACACCTTCACCGCGGGTGGTGATCTTGATTCGGCACACAGCCTCGGCAGCTAACTCAGTAAGCCTTTGGTGATCATCGCAAATTTCCTTTGCGACGATGTCATCCTCCTCGTTCTTGCGAGAAATTCTAGCATGGCTGCTTTTTGCGCCTTTGCTGCTCTCGGTAGCCTCGTTGCTATCAGCAGCTTCAAGTGATCCATCGAGCGTCTTGCTCTTGTGCAGCGATCGGCTCAAGTTTGCCGCACAACGATGGCGATGATCGCCATCCTCGTCGCCTTCGCCATCTTCGATGTCTTGCTCTTCGTCGGGGTCCACGTCCGGGTGGTCGTGGGAGTCATCCACGTGTATGTCAACGTGCTCATGGGGCACATTTCCACCTTGTGCACGCTTATCGGTGTCGCCGAGGTTGGCTCCGGTTGCCTTTGGCGGTATGGTTACCATTGCATTGGCAACCGTGCTCGCGGCGGTGGCTCCCAAGACTTGGAGTCCGCCGAGGGCGTGTGGTGAGGCTGTCACTACCTTGCCTTTGTTGGACTTGGACGGTTTGGCATTTGCCATTCCGTCACCTGTGCAACTAGCACGCGTAGACCATGGTGAGGGTCACCTCACGACCTCGGGTAGGTATCACCTCCCGAAGTCTCTTTGCTCTAACGATCCGTGAGGCAATTATTAATTTAATTGCTATTGTTCTAGGCCGCCACGTTTGTCAAAATCATGTGGTAGAAAAATAATTTTTTTCTACGATACCGCGGTCGGCACAATCACGTGGATTCTAAGCAAAACTCTTAGCTCTGACTCACGGCACTAGGCAAGCTGAGAAAACCTGCAAAAATAAAGCAATTACAAGATCAAGAAGCTATTAGGGTCTGATAAAAATAGTGAGGAGGAAGGGGGGGCACCTCTAAACACGAATTTGTACCCCCACACGCTCCCTCCTCAGTAATCTTGTCTTCTTCCTTGTCCTCTTCTCTTCTGGTCTTCCTTGACCTCTTCTTGTGTCTTCATGGCGTACCTTGCACCCCCTTGGAGCTACTTTCCTTATGCTCCATTGCAATGTGGCGGCCTCAAAAGATTCTCAAAGTGGCACCTTCCTCCTTTCTCCTTTTCTCTCAGGCTCTGGGTGTCCTTGGTATTGGGCAAGGACACTATCCCGATTTTTTGCTGGAAAGGAGAGGGAGCCTTGAGAAGAGGGGAAACTTCGTGGTTTCCAACGCACTTTACGGCAACTAAAACGGTTAAGGTTTTAGCCCGTACCCATCTCTAGCATTTCTGTTGTTGCCGATGTAGCTGCTCGTTGCATTTTGTATCTAGCGTAGCCGATGGAACCGTCGCAGAGTTAATCGCGTGGGTCGTTTGGCTCTGAGAATCACTATAACGGGTCGTGTCTCCAGCTCCTACACTTAGGTCGTCGTCGGAGTTCATAGAATGGCATCCAGAGCTCGCTTGAGGGATTTTGCTCTCCGCGTCACTCTAAAGGCAATCGTCATCAACGACCTGTGGAGGAAGACTTCAATATTTCAAGTCTCCGGAGGCCCAACTCCGTATTTACCTCGCATCGTATTTCTCGTATTCCTTCGAACACGTGACTTTGCACCAGTTTTTTGTAAACGAAACCGAAACGTTTTAACAAAAAAACTTGAGTTTCATGTTTTACGCGACGGCGCGAAATCATCACGTGCGAGGCACAACCGGCGGTTTCACACCGGTGCTAAACATTTATCTTGCGCCTCACTCCCTCGCTCTCTATCCCTCGCCTCGCTTACTTGAGGAGGCGGGGATGAGAGAGCAAGACGAGGGCTCGAGGCCACAGGCCTCGGCCCTTGAGGCCTCGCAGTCTCCAGGCCATTGATTGAGCCACCGGCTCGATTAGCGGCTGGTGGCTCACCGGCGTGTGGTCGGCTGGTCACTTGACCGGCCGCCGGCCACCCAGCCGTCCGGTCGCTAGTCGGCCGGTAGCCAACGGGTGGCTGGCCACCGGCCAACCCTTAAAATAGCGAGAGGTGGCTCACGACCACCCCCTCGCTATCGCGAGGTGGGAGGGCCAAACCAGCCCTCCCGCTACAGAACTGGTCCTCGATCCAAATGCAATGCGGTTAAAATGTAGGGTACATGTAAGGATTACGCTTGACATTCCATTCTCTGTATGCCCTACTCAGTGATTGGAAGAATATTAACATCTTATTCGGCGGTCGGAAGAATAAGAATCCCTTACTCCTTGGCCAAAAAATATTGACACTTTACCCTCAAACAGCAAGAAATCCCAACATGTCGACACTGCATGCGATGTGGTGTAGACATGCTGACGTCAACATTTTCATTGCTCATTCACAAACCCCTTTTCCGAGGGATTCGTAAATGTTTTATTTGGTGTTTGCGTATGGGTTGCACGGTGGGTCCGAGACTCCTCATGCGTTAAAAGGGAACATGCTGGGCCCTGCTACCGCAGAGCCCAGTTGGAGTCCGCGCAAAAATAGAACACTAAAGGGCAAATAGATCCGAGCTGATGTGTTTGCGACCCACACCTAGATCGACTGTCGAGCGGAGATCTTGACGAAGGCAGGGACCTGTTTTGCACGTGCATACATTGTAAATGTCGAATTACGAATCTGCTGTCTAGAATATGCCGCGTTCTAATCGCATGTATATCGACGACTGCTACCCTCGAAGTTGTCGATCCTATGCACCGAACTGTGAGCTGATAAAAGTGAATAGGGAGTCCTAAGAGAACATAACGTTGCTGAATAGGGTCTGAGATCGTTCAGTCCGACTTCGCAGCCAAGAACGTACTCCCTCGTGTCCGCATTACCCCGATGGGCTTGCCGATGGTAAATTTTCAGCCGCGCGATAGAAACATGGGCATTATCGAACGGCCATTCGCTCCTATCGGTGACCCTATTAGTTTTACGCGGGTGCATGGTAAGACACTATCCGATTGTGACTATTTGCATCAATGGTAGGTGCATGCTGTTAATATTTTTTTGTCGCCATGGCGTTTCCAGGCTGCATGAGGCATCCGACAGTATGGCGCCTCGACCACAGGCCTCTCCGCAAAACTAGGATTATTTCGAGCATCGCGGACAAGCGAAGAAAGGCGGGCGTGACTCCGGATCAAAGGTAGGGTCTAAACAGGCACCTCGCGCAATTTTTTCCAACACTAAAACCATGAATTTAATTCGTGGTAGGGTTTGACAAGGGTTTGCATGAGAAACATTTGGGGTTTGCAAGTAAGGGTGAAACAAGGAAAGTGATTTTTCGCTCGACTTTGAGAACGGGTGTTTTTGCTCAATCGCGATGGCGTGATGAGCTCTTTGTTTTATTTTTTCACCGACATGTTAACCCCCTACTTTGATGTATGGTTTTGTGTTTTCCGCAGATTCCGCCTGCGCAAACGATACAGAACCATAATTCAAACTAGGGGGTTTGCGATTTGAGAAAAAAAATCTCATCTCTCCATCGCGATTCTTGCATGGGAGCGAGAATCACGAGGGGGGTCGACATGCCCCACGTCACTTCGCTCGACGAGTGGTGCATGCCGCTGGTTGAGCATGGTGAATTGATTGGGCATGGAAGTTTTGATTTTTAAGCCACTGGGAAGGGGGAAAATATATTTTCATCACTGGGCAGGGCATCACCAACCCCCTCACGGATTGGGTAGAGGGGTTATTATGCCCCACTATTCAACACCCCGAAAAAAGAAAAGCCATATTCGAACGAATCTTTCGGTTGGTGTCTTGTATTGCGGTGTCAGTACGACGTGTCGCCGAGCTGTACACCGAACGGCACGACGGGACTGATCTGGAAAGCTTTCTGCGACATCCTTGCTTGTGCAAGAGCTGTGTGACGCTCCATCACTGCCGAGTCGGCATTGCAGGGCCTACCATCGCATGCTCGGGTGCAACGATCCAGAGAAGAGATCAGGAAATATGTCGTATACACCTAAACGGTTGATGATGTACTGAATACCGTGAAGAGCTCCTTCTGGGAGCAAAGTTTTCTGGTTCGTTGTTCTTAGGCAAGGATCTAGGGCACTTTGACCTTGGAGCCCTGGTTGCTCGCGCAGTTGGATACGGCGACCCGTTTTGATATCTCACCAACCCTTCAGCCCCGCCGGCCAATCTGACCAACCAGAGGGCCCGGTCGCCCAATCTCGAAAACCATAGGGCACGTCGGCTATGTACTGGCAGTCTCAAGCTCGATCGTGCTACATCGGTGGCCAGCGTTCGCCGATGACTGTCGGTGGGTAGTGAACAATCTGGCAAACCAAATCAAACTTTTTCTTAATGTAACATAATTGACAAAAACAAAACGTGTCAACAGAACAGGTTCCTATCGTGTTGTCCTTCCATAGCGCACGGTTTAGCATCTCACTAAATCGTCAAATGCGTAACAAAATAAGAATCCCATCCTCAAGACTACTAATAAGCAAACCATTCCGCGCAAAACCCTACAAGGAAATACTTCCAAAAATGCTCAAATTGATCATCCTTTACTTTTAGGGCGACCAACCACTTGTGGATGTCTTCCAATTTCTCTGATTACTCATACGTAACACAATTAATCCACCTAAGGCTAAAGATCTCCTCACACTCACAACCTTACGCTACATCCAGGTTTGAGAATGCCCAACGTTTCTAAATATATTCCCCTTTTTTTAATAAATGGACAAAAAAATACAACGCGCTTTCAGAGATTGCCCTAACCTCCAACTTGTCTTCACAACACATACCAAATTAGCATCCTCTATATGCCAAGCCCCAACCACCACGCACAAGTTTCATCCACCTTTTGATCAGGACCAATAGTGGCAACTACTCTAAGCAATGACATTCCACGAAATCTAGAACTAGCAATGCCAAATTAGCAATGGTAAAACCAAGAACCAAGAATAACCAAAAACGTCCTCCTTTCTCTTAATAACAAAACTTGAAGACTGAATCAACACGCATCTTCTATACGTACACACAACAAACACACCATTGAGTAGAAAACAGCTTGCCTTACAAATCATATTTGCAACCCACAACCCACCAATTCTTAAAAAGGACTATTAAGTCCAACCAACCCATTTTCGAACTGCCCCTCTACCACAACAGAACTCGGAGCAAACCAAAATCCGCCTTTATAGATTGATTTTTCCATATGCAGCTCACTAAGTTGCTTGCACACCTTTTAAACTTATGGTCATGACTATTGGCTTGAACCCTTGAATGGTGCATGTTCGTGGTTCAAGAGGTAGGCGGGTGATTCCACATACCCCTTGAAACAGGGTTATGGGAACTTGGGACCTTACCTCTGTGTCACATGAATTACATGAAATACAAGGTCCTTCGTTGTAAGTTCCCTTCAATACATGCGGGGGGGGGGGGGTACAACCACCACTGAGGTTCATTTTAGCCCGCAAAATTATGAAAGGAGAAATCTCTTTTATAGATAGAATGCTCGTACTTTAAAAATATATTGTTTTTGTTACAAAGTAGATCCAAAATTTCCCGTGTTATGAGATATGACTAGCATCTTGCGTAATATTCTTTCCTAGCAAAAAAACTTGTTTTTACTAAGCAACGAAGATCTTAGATCCACGTACTTGAAAATGAAGATTTGGGGGCCAGATGTGGATTGGATAAATGTTGGTGATAAAGTGAGTCACTGAAAAGTTTCAGATATTGACTTTTTTCATCAACAAAGAAAATGAATCTTCCAAGGATTTCACATCTCCAATAGAATTAAAAAGTGTAAATTACATCATGGATTAATCATTCAAGAAAATCTAATCTTAAAATTTGAAAAATCCATAAACATTTTGGTTTAAAATGGAAGAAGATTTGTGCATTACTCATATGGTTTCTTACAGAGTAAACAATTCCAAAGAATAATGAAAACTTGTTATACTTCAATTCCTCGAATGTGTTGGATATTCACAAAAAATTATAAATTCAAGGTTAATTGCACAAAAACATAAGAAACATTACGAATAATGTACTAGATTTCACCTATAATGATCAATCTTAAGTATAATATAAACATACTGATTCATTTACATAACAAACTTTCTCTCCTTGAAGGAAAATGCAAATGTTTTTATGACTAAATCATGGGAAACTGCTCCCATGTTATAAGAATATAAACATTTGTATGACAATTTTGAAAAAAATTATATGTTGTCATTTCCTCCACGTGAATTTAGTTCAAAAGAATGAATTACGTATGAATTGTTTTATTCAATTTTTGGTTCCAATAACCGACATCATGTGTGACATGTTTGTTTAGACAATAAAAACTAAATTCTCAAGCACATTGTATGTAGAATAATTTGCATAAAAATATTGTCAATTTGAAATATTTGTTTTGTAATGTGGATGATTGAAAAGGCTAAGTATCCAAAGGTACTTCATGAATATGTTACAAGGTAGTAAGATCACAACTTGCATGTAGGTTGTGGATGATAATAGGATGCATTCATAGAATTTATTTATGTTTTCTTATGAAAGTTTCTCAGACAATTCATTATTCATGGATTATTATCCATTCAAATTTAATCAACACGGAAAAGCATTTCAATTAGCATGTTTTTATATGAAATATTAAAATTAAACATTTATATTTGTAGATGATATGATCTCAAATTTTATCCTATGAACCCAAAATTTAGCACCTTTTTCCTGAGATGAAATTCTCGCATTTTGAAATAAATTTCAAAATGATGCCTTAATTTCATGGGTTTTTATGTGCTAAAAGTTTCTTCATTTCAAACTCAATTTTTGTTTTGATGCCTTAATTCATGAATAGGTAATTCACGGTTCACTCAATGGTTGATTGCGAACAGGATATGTCATAAAGTTAAATCATGAAGTTTATATTTGATGTTTTGAAAGTTTAAATTTGGAGAAAGAATTTTTATGTTTTTAATAGAATATGTGTTTTTCTTTTTTTTATATTCTTCTTTGAATAGAAAGCTGCCTATCATTAACTTTTCATAAATTGAGGAATCAGAATCAGAATTCAATTTGGAATAGTTTTAACAAAAATATAACGGTGAAAACAAAAATATTTTCTTAATTAATGAAATAATATTGTATGGTTTCACATATAGAGAACAATTTTATGGAGTATTAATCTGTAGATTACGAGATTAAAAAAGAACACAAAATTTTTCATGTTTATGATTCTTTGGTGGAGAATATTATTTATGAGAAACTTAGATCATTAAGACATTATATTATAACAAGCATCATTTTCGTAGTATTCATTGAATTTTCGTATAATTCCTACTCTGAAATAGGTTTTTAACCATCTAAAATTAATTATAAGTTGTCATAGATGTTTCTCAAGTATTCAATCTTCAAGGAGAAACTCAATTAAGATGTAATTGTTCATAAACATTGTGTAATGGCTCAAACGTCATGATTGATGCCAAATGTTCACATGAAAGTTTTATATTTCATTACTACTTATTAGATTATTGTGTTTAGAAAGGGTTTTTAGGATTTTATGCCTTTGAATAGACATATCCAATTCGGACATAATTTTTATGAGAAACATATTTTCTCATTTGTGAATGAAAACAAGGTTTAATGTTTCCATGACTTGATCATTATATAATTTCTCGAAATTTTGTTGAGGAATAGAAGGTTTGGGTTTTTCTTTAATTATCCTTCTTGGAAGGAAAATAATTTGTAAATTATATATTTAGAATCATGATTCTTAGTGTATGCATGATTTATATATTTTAGAATTTTCTTAAAATTGAATGCATGCAGAAATGTCTTGCATGAAATTGAAACTATGTTATAATTTATTTAATTATTAAAGTTCTCAAGGAATCATTAAAATTTTGGAGGTCTTCCATTGTCTGAAAAATTATCATTTTCATTAAGCTTAACCTACTTTTATGTTTTTTCATATGTTGTGTATTATATCCATTTGATCCATGATTCTTTATGGAAACATACTTAGGCTTTCCTGTCATTGGTTGGTTACAAAAATGAATATTTGTAAAATTTTCATGACAAAGCAAGAAAAGAATGTTTCAAAGGATAGGGTCACTTATTAAAAATCAGGCTTGTGAAGTGTCAAGTAGTGTAAAGACGTGAGTTGAGTCACCTTATTTAAGGTGTGTTAAGTTTTAGCATTTACTGGCGGGTCACACTGTTCTGGACTTCAGCAGAATTTCGGACCTTCAATCAAGTCCAAAATCATGGGCTTGACATTGGTTCCTTTTTTTTTGGCTTACGCCCTAGAGGTGGAAACCTACACATGTACCTTTCGGCAGGAACTTTACAGGCAACCTGTTGTTCCACGTGGGGGAAACCACGCGAGGGAAGGTACCGCAACGGGTTATGTTGGAGTCGCACCCACTAAAACCACCCCTAGTGAGAGTGTCGTAAAGCTCTCAGCGACAAAAGGAGGAGCGGGTTTGAGATGCCAAAGGCAAGCGCGGCTCATAAGTTTGTGGATGATTGGAGATGTTTCGAGAGGTTTTTAGATAATGAGAAGGTTCTCATTCCGGGATCCCATTTCAGAAAACCTGGGTTGGATAGAGCCCTTATTGTTTTTTGGGAGCGTTCTGGGGGTTGAGAATCGAGGAAGACTAGCGCTTGTGAGGGTATTGTTTGAAGTAGGGCTTGGAGGTAAGGTTGGAAGGGGACGCCGGGGTGCGAGATGGATTTGCATCCGTGAAGCCACACTTGGTGCATATAGGACACGAGTATGAGGGCCCAAGACAGGCGGGTTCGTTTGTTACGTGGAGCGTAGAAAAGGAGGTGCAAATCGTGTAGGCTGCGTCTTGAAAAGTAAGAGCGATTTATCCAGGAAAGCAGTTCGATACCGCGGTTTATGCGAGGACAGTTAAAAAAGCAATGTTCAATTGTTTCTTCTTGGTTGCACCGGGGGAATTTCCTGAGTTTGGGAGGAAATGATACCGTCGTCGCACCTGGATGGGCTTGACATTGGAGAATGGGCGGGGTACTGTTGTCTTGGACGTATGAATTTCGGTTAATATTTGGAATGTTTTGGATGTTTTCTAGATGAGTTCTCAACTTGTCTGGTTAGGTGTAGGATATCGCTATTCCCTATATGACTGAACTTTAATTCCTTTTCATGGCACTTTTGTGACTTTTCGACCGCTCGCGAGATTCCGGAGGCAAACAATTGGCTCGAAGATCTGGCTGCCATGTCAGCAGCAAAAGCGCGCGCTCGTCTCCGGTCTGGCGCGAGAGCAGATTGCTTTGCTGCTGCTGCTGCTGTAATGCCTACGGGCATGTCGTAACCGAAGGAGCAGGCGGCGAGTCTGCCCTACCCATGATCTGCCCTCACCGAGCACCGAAGGCGTGAGGACCAGCCACGGGAGGATCTACTGCGGTTTTCAGGACGACGAGCTACTGCGAGCCTCACGCCCACTGCAGCGACGGAGGGGGGGGGGGGAGGAGAGCGTTGTGCACACCGGGGCCTTCCGCGTTGGAATCGTCGCCGCCTGTCCGACTGCAATACGGCGCGAGGTCAGCTAGAGGCGGTTTGCTCGGCTGCGTGACTCAGGATCTGCTCGACGCAGCTACGAGGCCCAGTGGATGACATTGCGTCCTCTGTTCGCACTCCCCGTCTGATCCCACGGACTGTGCGCGTCGTCGTGTGGGGTTTGTCGATCGGGCATCGCCAGACCTCGTCACATTCCAGAGTCAGCGACGTCAGCCGACCCCGACACACACAAGTCTCGAGTCGGCATCCACTCCACCATCGCAATGGCTTCCCTCCACACTCCACCGCTTAAACCCAAAGTAACCCTCTATGGCTCCTCCTCGGCGGAGGCCGTAGGGGTTGCTGAGAGGTCGACGCTGCAGCGCAAGCCATTTCAGTTGACCGCCAGCGCGCCTCGCCATACGCCTGCGGCGCTGGTGAGAGCAGCAGCAGCAGCCAGACGTCACAGCGCACAGCAGCAGCAGCAGCAGTGGCACTCCCGGCCTCAGCTGAACGTGGCCGCACCCAACAGCCAGCGCTCCTTTTCCTCACACAGCAGCAGCAGCAGCAGCAGCAGCAGCAGTCGCCGCATGGATGCCCCACAGGCTTCGTCTTCGGCCACTGTCGTGCGCACCACTCCGTTCGCCAGCGTCAAGACGCAGGATGGTATGCCAGCGCTGAACTTAGGAAGGGCGAACTTTACGCAGGATGGTGTGCCAAGTTGCAATTACCATCGAGTGTCAGCGTTGGCACTGCCGTCGGATGTCAGCGCCGGCAATGCCAACGCTGACAGCCTTGGGAGGGCTCGGACGCGTGAGCACCTCAAACACTTGTGGATCGAACACTTGAAGGCTTGTCCCGGCTCTGCAGCACAGCCCAACTGCTGTTGCGCACTGCACCAACTCCCAACAGCACTCTTCACCAGCTCTGAACGAAACACTTGCACCCAGAGCTGTCAATGCCCAAGAAAGTTTTGCGCAGTGGTGTCACGACACGTGGGCGCGCCGAAGGGGTCGTGTCCACTGTCCTGCATTGCGTTGCCACTAGAGCACATGTGCACAATCTGCGCATGTAGTTGCCACTAGAGCACATGTGCACAATCTGCGCATGTCGTTGCCACTAGAGCACATGTGCACAATCTGCGCATGTCGTTGCCACTAGAGCACATGCGCACTCTGCGCATGTCGTTGCCACTAGAGCACATGCGCACTCTGCGCATGTCGTTGCCACTAGAGCACATGCGCACTCTGCGCATGTCGTTGCCACTAGAGCACATGCGCACTCTGCGCATGTCGTTGCCNGGGGGGGGGGGGGTGCTCATTCCCGGGCGTTCGAATTTTTGGCCAAGGTCTTGACAGGAACAGAAGTCTGCCGCTTCATGGCAAAAGGACTGAAGAGAATCAGACGCGTGCTGGCCTTTGGCCAAATCCGCCAAGTTGGCGGATTGGCGAACTGCACTCATCCTCAGGGCTGCGCGAATCACATTGTCTCTGAGAGGCACCAACCAATAACGAGCAGAGGCTCTTGCAGTCACACCTTCCGCACGTGGTGAGTGCTGCGGGTGACTCGGCTGCTGCATGGTGTGCTCTCCACCGACGGTTGCTGATGAGGAAGAGAGAAGAGGGCGACCTCCGTGGTAGTTGCTGGCCAAGAAAGTCGTCTTTGCTCTCTCATGCTTGATTCAGGACAAGGAAACAATGCTAACCCTCAATAAACAAAGTAACTTAATGAAGCTTGAATGTCGTCGTCGTCGTCGTCGTCGTCGTCGTCGTCGTCGTCGTCGTCGTCGTCGTCGTCGTCTTCGTCGTCGTCTTCGTCGTCGTCGTCGTCATCGTCGTCGTCGTCGTCGTCGTCGTCGTCGCCGTCGT
>SZWC01001288.1:289465-301864 GCA_023375785.1 Penium margaritaceum | reverse complement strand
GCACAACTCTGGTACAACTCTGGCACACCTCTGGCACAACTCTGGCACAACTCTGGCACAACCCTGGCACAACTCTGGCACAACATTGGTACAACTCTGGCACAACAGTGGCACAACTCTGGCACAACTCTGGCACAACTCTTGCACACCTATAGCACAACTCTGGCACAACTCTGGCACGACTTTGGCACAACTCTGGTACGCCTCTGGCACAACTCTGGCATAACTATGGCACAACTCTTGCAAAACTCTGGCACAACCCTGGCACAAATCTGGCACATCTCTGGCACAACTCTGGCACAAATCTGGCACTACTCTGGCACAACTCTGGCACAACTTTCGCACAACTCTGGCACAACTCTGGCACAACTCTGGCACAACTCTGGCACAACTCTGGCACAACTCTGGCACAACTCTGGCACAACTCTGGCACAACTCTTGCACACCTATGGCACGACTCTGGCACAACTCTGGCACAACTCTTGCACACCTATGGCACGACTCTGGCACAACTCTGGCACAACTCTTGCACACCTATGGCACGACTCTGGCACAACTCTGGCACAACTCTTGCACACCTATGGCACGACTCTGGCACAACTCTGGCACAACTCTTGCACACCTATGGCACGACTCTGGCACAACTCTGGCACAACTCTTGCACACCTATGGCACGACTCTGGCACAACTCTGGCACAACTCTTGCACACCTATGGCACGACTCTGGCACAACTCTGGCACAACTCTTGCACACCTATGGCACGACTCTGGCACAACTCTGGCACAACTCTTGCACACCTATGGCACGACTCTGGCACAACTCTGGCACAACTCTTGCACACCTATGGCACGACTCTGGCACAACTCTGGCACAACTCTTGCACACCTATGGCACGACTCTGGCACAACTCTGGCACAACTCTTGCACACCTATGGCACGACTCTGGCACAACTCTGGCACAACTCTTGCACACCTATGGCACGACTCTGGCACAACTCTGGCACAACTCTTGCACACCTATGGCACGACTCTGGCACAACTCTGGCACAACTCTTGCACACCTATGGCACGACTCTGGCACAACTCTGGCACAACTCTTGCACACCTATGGCACGACTCTGGCACAACTCTGGCACAACTCTTGCACACCTATGGCACGACTCTGGCACAACTCTGGCACAACTCTTGCACACCTATGGCACGACTCTGGCACAACTCTGGCACAACTCTTGCACACCTATGGCACGACTCTGGCACAACTCTGGCACAACTCTTGCACACCTATGGCACGACTCTGGCACAACTCTGGCACAACTCTTGCACACCTATGGCACGACTCTGGCACAACTCTGGCACAACTCTTGCACACCTATGGCACGACTCTGGCACAACTCTGGCACAACTCTTGCACACCTATGGCACGACTCTGGCACAACTCTGGCACAACTCTTGCACACCTATGGCACGACTCTGGCACAACTCTGGCACAACTCTTGCACACCTATGGCACGACTCTGGCACAACTCTGGCACAACTCTTGCACACCTATGGCACGACTCTGGCACAACTCTGGCACAACTCTTGCACACCTATGGCACGACTCTGGCACAACTCTGGCACAACTCTTGCACACCTATGGCACGACTCTGGCACAACTCTGGCACAACTCTTGCACACCTATGGCACGACTCTGGCACAACTCTGGCACAACTCTTGCACACCTATGGCACGACTCTGGCACAACTCTGGCACAACTCTTGCACACCTATGGCACGACTCTGGCACAACTCTGGCACAACTCTTGCACACCTATGGCACGACTCTGGCACAACTCTGGCACAACTCTTGCACACCTATGGCACGACTCTGGCACAACTCTGGCACAACTCTTGCACACCTATGGCACGACTCTGGCACAACTCTGGCACAACTCTTGCACACCTATGGCACGACTCTGGCACAACTCTGGCACAACTCTTGCACACCTATGGCACGACTCTGGCACAACTCTGGCACAACTCTTGCACACCTATGGCACGACTCTGGCACAACTCTGGCACAACTCTTGCACACCTATGGCACGACTCTGGCACAACTCTGGCACAACTCTTGCACACCTATGGCACGACTCTGGCACAACTCTGGCACAACTCTTGCACACCTATGGCACGACTCTGGCACAACTCTGGCACAACTCTTGCACACCTATGGCACGACTCTGGCACAACTCTGGCACAACTCTTGCACACCTATGGCACGACTCTGGCACAACTCTGGCACAACTCTTGCACACCTATGGCACGACTCTGGCACAACTCTGGCACAACTCTTGCACACCTATGGCACGACTCTGGCACAACTCTGGCACAACTCTTGCACACCTATGGCACGACTCTGGCACAACTCTGGCACAACTCTTGCACACCTATGGCACGACTCTGGCACAACTCTGGCACAACTCTTGCACACCTATGGCACGACTCTGGCACAACTCTGGCACAACTCTTGCACACCTATGGCACGACTCTGGCACAACTCTGGCACAACTCTTGCACACCTATGGCACGACTCTGGCACAACTCTGGCACAACTCTTGCACACCTATGGCACGACTCTGGCACAACTCTGGCACAACTCTTGCACACCTATGGCACGACTCTGGCACAACTCTGGCACAACTCTTGCACACCTATGGCACGACTCTGGCACAACTCTGGCACAACTCTTGCACACCTATGGCACGACTCTGGCACAACTCTGGCACAACTCTTGCACACCTATGGCACGACTCTGGCACAACTCTGGCACAACTCTTGCACACCTATGGCACGACTCTGGCACAACTCTGGCACAACTCTTGCACACCTATGGCACGACTCTGGCACAACTCTGGCACAACTCTTGCACACCTATGGCACGACTCTGGCACAACTCTGGCACAACTCTTGCACACCTATGGCACGACTCTGGCACAACTCTGGCACAACTCTTGCACACCTATGGCACGACTCTGGCACAACTCTGGCACAACTCTTGCACACCTATGGCACGACTCTGGCACAACTCTGGCACAACTCTTGCACACCTATGGCACGACTCTGGCACAACTCTGGCACAACTCTTGCACACCTATGGCACGACTCTGGCACAACTCTGGCACAACTCTTGCACACCTATGGCACGACTCTGGCACAACTCTGGCACAACTCTTGCACACCTATGGCACGACTCTGGCACAACTCTGGCACAACTCTTGCACACCTATGGCACGACTCTGGCACAACTCTGGCACAACTCTTGCACACCTATGGCACGACTCTGGCACAACTCTGGCACAACTCTTGCACACCTATGGCACGACTCTGGCACAACTCTGGCACAACTCTTGCACACCTATGGCACGACTCTGGCACAACTCTGGCACAACTCTTGCACACCTATGGCACGACTCTGGCACAACTCTGGCACAACTCTTGCACACCTATGGCACGACTCTGGCACAACTCTGGCACAACTCTTGCACACCTATGGCACGACTCTGGCACAACTCTGGCACAACTCTTGCACACCTATGGCACGACTCTGGCACAACTCTGGCACAACTCTTGCACACCTATGGCACGACTCTGGCACAACTCTGGCACAACTCTTGCACACCTATGGCACGACTCTGGCACAACTCTGGCACAACTCTTGCACACCTATGGCACGACTCTGGCACAACTCTGGCACAACTCTTGCACACCTATGGCACGACTCTGGCACAACTCTGGCACAACTCTTGCACACCTATGGCACGACTCTGGCACAACTCTGGCACAACTCTTGCACACCTATGGCACGACTCTGGCACAACTCTGGCACAACTCTTGCACACCTATGGCACGACTCTGGCACAACTCTGGCACAACTCTTGCACACCTATGGCACGACTCTGGCACAACTCTGGCACAACTCTTGCACACCTATGGCACGACTCTGGCACAACTCTGGCACAACTCTTGCACACCTATGGCACGACTCTGGCACAACTCTGGCACAACTCTTGCACACCTATGGCACGACTCTGGCACAACTCTGGCACAACTCTTGCACACCTATGGCACGACTCTGGCACAACTCTGGCACAACTCTTGCACACCTATGGCACGACTCTGGCACAACTCTGGCACAACTCTTGCACACCTATGGCACGACTCTGGCACAACTCTGGCACAACTCTTGCACACCTATGGCACGACTCTGGCACAACTCTGGCACAACTCTTGCACACCTATGGCACGACTCTGGCACAACTCTGGCACAACTCTTGCACACCTATGGCACGACTCTGGCACAACTCTGGCACAACTCTTGCACACCTATGGCACGACTCTGGCACAACTCTGGCACAACTCTTGCACACCTATGGCACGACTCTGGCACAACTCTGGCACAACTCTTGCACACCTATGGCACGACTCTGGCACAACTCTGGCACAACTCTTGCACACCTATGGCACGACTCTGGCACAACTCTGGCACAACTCTTGCACACCTATGGCACGACTCTGGCACAACTCTGGCACAACTCTTGCACACCTATGGCACGACTCTGGCACAACTCTGGCACAACTCTTGCACACCTATGGCACGACTCTGGCACAACTCTGGCACAACTCTTGCACACCTATGGCACGACTCTGGCACAACTCTGGCACAACTCTAGCGCAACTCTGGCACAACTCTGGGACAACTCTGGCACAACTCTGGCACAACTCTGGCACAACTATGGCACAACCCTGGCACAACTCTGGCACAACTCTGGCACAACTCTGGCGCAACTCTTGCACACCTCTGGCACAACTCTGGCACAACACTGGCACAACTATGGCACAACTATGCCACAACTCTCGCACAACTCTGGCACAACATTGGCACAATTCTAGCACAACTCTAGCATGACATAGGCACGACTTTAGCACAACTCTGGCACAACTCTCGCACACCTATGGCACAACTCTGGCACAACTCTGGCACGACTTTGGAAGAACTCTGGCACAACTCTGGCACAACTCTGGTACGCCTCTGGCACAACTTTGGCATAACTGTGGCACAACTCTGGCACAACTCTGGCACAACTCTGGCACAACTCTGGCACAACTCTTGCACAACTCTGGCACACCTCTGGCACAACTCTGGCATAATTCTGGCACAACTCTTCCACAACTCTGGCACAACTTTGGTACAACTCTGGCACAACTCTGGCACATCTCTGGCACACCTCTGGCACAACTCTGGCACAACTATGGGACAACTCTGGCACAACTCGGGCACAACTCTGGCACATCTCTGGCACACCTCTGGCACAACTCTGGCACAACTATGGGACAACTCTGGCACAACTCGGGCACAACTCTGGCACATCTCTGGCACACCTCTGGCACAACTCTGGCACAACTATGGGACAACTCTGGCACAACTCGGGCACAACTCTGGCACATCTCTGGCACACCTCTGGCACAACTCTGGCACAACTATGGGACAACTCTGGCACAACTCGGGCACAACTCTGGCACATCTCTGGCACACCTCTGGCACAACTCTGGCACAACTATGGGACAACTCTGGCACAACTCGGGCACAACTCTGGCACATCTCTGGCACACCTCTGGCACAACTCTGGCACAACTATGGGACAACTCTGGCACAACTCGGGCACAACTCTGGCACATCTCTGGCACACCTCTGGCACAACTCTGGCACAACTATGGGACAACTCTGGCACAACTCGGGCACAACTCTGGCACATCTCTGGCACACCTCTGGCACAACTCTGGCACAACTATGGGACAACTCTGGCACAACTCGGGCACAACTCTGGCACATCTCTGGCACACCTCTGGCACAACTCTGGCACAACTATGGGACAACTCTGGCACAACTCGGGCACAACTCTGGCACATCTCTGGCACACCTCTGGCACAACTCTGGCACAACTATGGGACAACTCTGGCACAACTCGGGCACAACTCTGGCACATCTCTGGCACACCTCTGGCACAACTCTGGCACAACTATGGGACAACTCTGGCACAACTCGGGCACAACTCTGGCACATCTCTGGCACACCTCTGGCACAACTCTGGCACAACTATGGGACAACTCTGGCACAACTCGGGCACAACTCTGGCACATCTCTGGCACACCTCTGGCACAACTCTGGCACAACTATGGGACAACTCTGGCACAACTCGGGCACAACTCTGGCACATCTCTGGCACACCTCTGGCACAACTCTGGCACAACTATGGGACAACTCTGGCACAACTCGGGCACAACTCTGGCACATCTCTGGCACACCTCTGGCACAACTCTGGCACAACTATGGGACAACTCTGGCACAACTCGGGCACAACTCTGGCACATCTCTGGCACACCTCTGGCACAACTCTGGCACAACTATGGGACAACTCTGGCACAACTCGGGCACAACTCTGGCACATCTCTGGCACACCTCTGGCACAACTCTGGCACAACTATGGGACAACTCTGGCACAACTCGGGCACAACTCTGGCACATCTCTGGCACACCTCTGGCACAACTCTGGCACAACTATGGGACAACTCTGGCACAACTCGGGCACAACTCTGGCACATCTCTGGCACACCTCTGGCACAACTCTGGCACAACTATGGGACAACTCTGGCACAACTCGGGCACAACTCTGGCACATCTCTGGCACACCTCTGGCACAACTCTGGCACAACTATGGGACAACTCTGGCACAACTCGGGCACAACTCTGGCACATCTCTGGCACACCTCTGGCACAACTCTGGCACAACTATGGGACAACTCTGGCACAACTCGGGCACAACTCTGGCACATCTCTGGCACACCTCTGGCACAACTCTGGCACAACTATGGGACAACTCTGGCACAACTCGGGCACAACTCTGGCACATCTCTGGCACACCTCTGGCACAACTCTGGCACAACTATGGGACAACTCTGGCACAACTCGGGCACAACTCTGGCACATCTCTGGCACACCTCTGGCACAACTCTGGCACAACTATGGGACAACTCTGGCACAACTCGGGCACAACTCTGGCACATCTCTGGCACACCTCTGGCACAACTCTGGCACAACTATGGGACAACTCTGGCACAACTCGGGCACAACTCTGGCACATCTCTGGCACACCTCTGGCACAACTCTGGCACAACTATGGGACAACTCTGGCACAACTCGGGCACAACTCTGGCACATCTCTGGCACACCTCTGGCACAACTCTGGCACAACTATGGGACAACTCTGGCACAACTCGGGCACAACTCTGGCACATCTCTGGCACACCTCTGGCACAACTCTGGCACAACTATGGGACAACTCTGGCACAACTCGGGCACAAATCTGGCACAACTCTGGCACAAATCTGGCACAACTCTGGCACAAATCTGGCACAACTCTGGCAGAACTCTGGCACAACTGTGGCACAAATCTGGCACAACTCCGGCACAACTCTGGCAAAACTTTGGCACAACTCTAGCACCTCTAACACAACTTTGGCAAAACTTTTGCACACCTCTGACACACCTCTGGCACAACTCTGGCACAACTATGGTACAACTCTGGCACAACTGTGGCAAAACTCTGGCACAACTCTGTTACACCTCTGGAAGAACCCTGGCACATGTCTGGCACAACTCTGGCACAACTCTGAAACAACTATGGTACAACTCTGGCACAACGTTGGCACAACTCTGGCACAACTCTGGCACAACTCTGCCATGACTTTGGCACAACTGCGGCACAACTCTGGCACAACTCTGGCACACCTCTGGCAGAACTCTGGCACAACCCCGGCACAACTCTGGCACAACTCTGGCACAACTCTGGCACACCTCTGGCACAACTCTGGCACAACTCTGGCACACCTCTTGCAAAACTCTGGCACAACACTGGCACAACCCTGGCACAACTCTGGCACAACTTTGGTACAACTCTGGCACAACAGTGCCACAACTCTGGCACAACTCTGGCACAACTCTGGCACAACTCTGGCACAACTTTAACACACCTTTGGCACAACTCTGGCACAACTATGGTACAACTCTGGCTCACTGTGGAAAAACTCTGGCACAACTCTGGCACAACTCTCGCATATGTCTGGCACAACTCTGGCACAACACTGGCAGAACTCAGAAACAACTATGCCAGAACTCAGAATCAACTTTGGCACAACTCTGGCACACTCTGGCAGAACTCTGGCAAAACTCTGCCACGACTTTGGCACAACTGTGGCAAAACTCTGGCTTAACTCTGGCACACCTCTGGCACAACTCTGGCACAACCCCGGCACAACTCTGGCACAACTCTGGCACGACTCTGGCACAAATCTGGCACAACTCCGGCACAAATTTGGCACAACTCTGGCACAACTCTGGCACAACTTTGGCAGAACTCTGGCACAACACTGGCACAACCCTGGCACAACTCTGGCACAACTCTGGCACAACTCTGGCACAACCCCGGCACAACTCTGGCACAACTCTGGCACGACTCTGGCACAACTCTGGCACAACTTTGGCAGAACTCTGGCACAACTCTGGCACAACTCTGGCACCACTCTAGCACAACTTTGGCACAACTCTGGCACAACTTTGGCACACCTCTGGCACACCTCTGGCACAACTCTGGCACAACCCCGGCACAACTCTGGCACAACTCTGGCACGACTCTGGCACAACTCTGGCACAACTTTGGCAGAACTCTGGCACAACTCTGGCACAACTCTGGCACCACTCTAGCACAACTTTGGCACAACTCTGGCACAACTTTGGCACACCTCTGGCACACCTCTGGCACAACTCTGGCACAACCCCGGCACAACTCTGGCACAACTCTGGCACGACTGTGGCACAACTCTGGCACAACTCTGGCACAATTCTGGCACAACTCTGGCACAACTCTGGCACAACACTGGCACAACTCTGGCACAGCTCTGGCACAACTCTGGCACAAATCTGGCACAACTCTGGCAGAACTCTGGCACAACTGTGGCACAAATCTGGCACAACTCCGGCACAACTCTGGCAAAACTTTGGCACAACTCTAGCACCACTCTAACACAACTTTGGCAAAACTCTGGCACAACTTTGGCACACCTCTGGCACACCTCTGGCACAACTCTGGCACAACTATGGTACAACTCTGGCAAAACTGTGGCAAAACTCTGGCACAACTCTGTTACAACTCTGGCACAACCCTGGCACATGTCTGGCACAACTCTGGCACAACTCTGAAACAACTATGGTACAACTCTGGCACAACGTTGGCACAACTCTGGCACAACTCTGGCACAACTCTGCCACGACTTTGGCACAACTGCGGCACAACTCTGGCACAACTCTGGCACACCTCTGGCAGAACTCTGGCACAACCCCGGCACAACTCTGGCACAACTCTGGCACATCTCTTGCACAACTCTGGTACAACTCTGGCACACCTCTGGCACAACTCTGGCACAACTCTGGCACAACTCTGGCACAACTCTGGCACAACTTTGGCCCTGCTTGTGCCCTACTCGTATGTTGGCAGTGTTCCAGCCACCACCCTCCCCACAGCCACGCGTGCCTTGTCACTGAGGCGTTTCGTCGTCAGGGGAATGACGTCCACAGTGACACGCCCAAGCTGGAAAGCCTCCAGTTCAGACTGCAGAGCTGCTTGCTTGGCCTCGGGCACCAGGCAGTCAATGGCGGCAGCCCATGCCTGCACCATGCTGACATCACCACCAATATCATTCCCATAATGTGTGGGATGCACAGGTCGTGCCACAGCATACAGAGGACAACTCATGTCATTGGTCCAGCGGCTTTTCAGCCGCTCCATGGCGTGCTTCACATGACCCGCAGCCACCTTAGCAGGTTTTTTCCCCCGCGGCTTCCCCAGTGCCTTGAGCTCAGCAGTGCAGTCGAGCAATGCCTCATAGTTTTCCCTTGCCTGCCCACCAGGCTTGTCAACAATGCGCAGAAGAATCATGAAGGGATTCAGTAGGTCACGGAGCTGACGCANATGCACACGTCGTGCCGCAGCATACAGAGGACAACTCATGTCATTGGTTTAGCGGCTTTTCAGCCGCTCCATGGCGTGCTTCACATGACCCGCAGCCACCTTAGCAGGTTTTTTCCCCCGCGGCTTCCCCAGTGCCTTGAGCTCAGCAGTGCAGTCGAGCAATGCCTCATAGATTTTCCCCGCCTGCCCACCAGGCTTGTCAGCAATCCGCAGAACAGTCACTAAGGGATTCAGCAGGTCATGGAGCTGACGCACTTGAAGCCAAAAGACACGCCGACGGATAATGCTATGCACAACTTTCTTTCGGTCACGGAACAGGCTGTCCCTCTACTTCCCTATGTCCTTCCAAGCAGCATGATTGACCAACTTGAGGAGGAACGGCCTCATGTCAATGAGGCGTTGCAGAATTGTGTGTCCTGATGCAAATCGAGTCTCACAACGTGGCAAAAGGATGTGATCGCCACTCTGCTGCTTCAACCACGTGCGAGGCATGTCATTGTTGCGGAAAAAAGCCACCACTTTCTCAGCCCTTGACACCACCGAGGCATCCCATTCAGTTTTGCACACGTCCTTCATGCACAGATCTACGTTGTGCGCACAACAACCCTGCCACAAGACTCGGGGGTACTTCCATTTTAGGTCCTGAAAAGCCCTCTTGTTCACGGCCGCATTGTCACACACGACGCTCACCACATGCCGCTCCCCAACCTCATTGATGGCGTCTTCAATCATCATAGCGATGTGGGAGGAGTTCTGGACGCTGCCGCTTGCATCACGGGAGAAAATGTGGCAAGCTCCCTTCGTGTTCACGGCCATTGCATTGTAGATTGGCCGCTGCTGCTGGTCGCACCACTCGTCTACTGCAACAGTTGCACCATAGATGGCCCACCCCTGCTTCAGTGGAGCATCCTCTGCTTCCAGGCGCTCATTGATCTTGGACAGGATGTTGTCAGTCACTGTTGAGCGGCTAGGGAGGCGGAAGGAGGCGTTGCTTGCGCGAGCCTTGTTCACGACCTTGTTCCACAACGGCTCATGCGTGAAGGAAATGGGCAAGGCTGCGGAGGCCACGAGCTCGACGATGGCAACTTGGAGCTGTGCATTTGCGGCGTTATCACAGTGAGGCCGGATGCTAGTTTGGATCATGCCAGCCATCCTATTGATGTCCACCAGCCGGACACGTTGCTGCTGCTGCATCTGTGGTTGGAAGTGTTGCTGCTGCTGCTGTCGCTGATCACGCAGGTCTCTAACACGCCGAAGCTCATCTTCCTGCTGCTGCGGTAGATCCCTGCTGCCACTACCATTGACACCAGAGGGCCCTCCGAGGCCATACAAGTCGTCGTCGCTGTCGGCTGGTTCCCCGGCTCTCTCCAGTGCCTCCGCACGCTGACGCGACTCAAAAAGCTGGTGCCATGACACCGGCTTGGATGTTGTGCCCCACGAATCGCCCAGTCCATTGTACAGACGCACATCCACTGGCTTCCAGTCGTTTGGTGGACGTGGAAACCGTGGCACGCCAAGGGCATCAGCGGCAAGGGGTGGCACGTGCTCGCATGTCCCGACGTTGCCGTTGTTTTCACCGAAATGGCCCCTTATCCTGTCACACGTGCCGCTAAGGATGATGCCGCAGGACACGCAGAAAAAGCCGGGCTTCTTCGACGCTGTCGGGATGGGACGGCAGTGGCAGGACAAGGCCAGGGTGAGCATGTCACCATGGAGCCGGCCGGACGGAGGGGGGTTGAACTCTGGGTTCAAAGAGCGCAAGGATGTCGCTGCAGATGTTGATGATGGGAGCGTGGATGAGCTCCGTCCAGACGACGACATGGTGGTGAGGGCTCTCCTGGGAGCCATGGTGGAGCAGGAGAGGCCGCCTAGGCGGCTCAGGCCTCCCGGCCATTGCCTAAGTGCCAAACTATGACGTACAAGAGAAGAGTTCTTTCTTACACAACCGAGTGGCACAAGGGCGCGATGGCTCGTTGAGCCCTCTCGCGTCAAGCTCGAGAGTGAGCGAGTGTCACAAAAATGGGGGGGTGGGGGGAGGAGAATCACAAATCTCGAGGCCAGGTTGGTAAAGGTTTACCAGCAATTCACCTTTCAACCTAGCAATTAAAAAATGATGTTTGTACAATTAACAATATCAGAGGCAGATATCATGTGATGTGCCATGTGGCACCCTTTGTAGGCCACATGATAGCTTGCCTTCCAGCGCATCACAACCACGCCAGCCTCGTTGGTCAATGCATCCCTACATGAACCAACAAGGCTCTTTGATTGGCCCATGAAAGATTTATTAGCATGATCAACCCCCATCCGCCTCACGCAACATATTGTGGCTACATAC